>JAYESA010000018.1:82467346-82516648 GCA_036927795.1 Iris macrosiphon
ACTCGTTTGCACCATTCTATGCATGTTTGGTTCCATAATTCACTTAGAATCACCCATCTATACTCGTTTTCATCATTCTATGCTCATTCTACACCATATTCTGGTTCGAATAACTCATTTATACTCGTTTTCACCAGTCTATGACCATTTTATACAGTATTTCAATTAGAATCTCCCATCTATAGTTGTTTTCATCAATGTACGCTCATTTTGCACCTTAAATCACCGTTTTTCATCATTGTACGCTCTTTCTAAACCATATTTCGGATAGAATCATGCGCCTGTACTCGATTTCATAATTGTATTGCTCATTCTATACCATATTTCGGTTATAATCAAATTTGCATACTTGTTCCAACTAATCACGGCCACTTCTATCCCTTATTTCGGTTAAAATCACTCATTTGTCCTGGCTTTCATCACCGTACGGTCATTCTAAACCCTAATTCGATTAGAATCACCCATCTATACTCATTTTCATCATTGTACGCTCATTCTAAATCTTGAATCACCCATCTATACTTGTTTTCATCATTATGTGCTCTTTCTAAGCCATATTTCGGTTCGGATCACCATCTGTACCCGTTTTTATTATTATACGCTCGTTACACACCATACCTCGGTCAGAATCGCCCATCTACACTCGTTTTCATTATTGTCTTTTCATTTTGCACCATATTTCGGTTATAGTTAAGCATCTATACCCGGTTTTCTCATTGTATGCCCATTCTATACCATATTTCGGTTAAAATCCTATTTGTATACCCGTTTCTCCGAATCTAGACCGCTTCTATACCTTATTTCGGTTAGAATGACTAATTTATACTTGTTTTCACTATTCGACGAGTATTTGAAATCCCATTTCGGTTAGAACATATTTCTGTACTCGTTTCCACAAATCTAGGCCACATTTTACCTTATCTCGGTTAGGGTTACGCAACTATACCCGGTTACAATTTAACACCCATTCTAAACATTTAGACTAAAATCCCCATCTATCCTCTTTTTCACCATTCTAGGCCTGTTCTATACCATATCTCGGTCAGAATCACCCATCTATACTCGTTTTCACCATTCAACGCCAGTTTGATACCATATTTTAGTTAGAATCACCCATCTATATTAGATTCCATCTTTGTGTGCTCATTCTAAACCATATTTCGGTTAGAATCGCTCATTCACACCCATTTTCACCATTCTACAGGAATTTGGAATGAGCGTACAATGATGAAAACAAATATAGATGGGTGATTCAAATGTAGAATGAGCGTACAATGATAAAAATGAGTATAGATGGTTAACCGGTTTGTACTCAGCTACAAAGTTTAGCCATATTTCGGGTAGAAAACGAGTATAACTTTAACCATATTTCGGTTAAAGTTAAGTATCTATACCCGGTTTCCCCATTATATGCTTATTCTACACCATATTTTAGTTAAAATTATTTATATACCCGTTTCCCCCAATCTAAACCGCTTCTATACCTTATTTTGTTTAGAATGACTAATTCATACCGGTTTTCACTATTCGACGAGTATTTGAGATCTCATTTCGATTAGAACATATTTCTGTACTCGTTTCCACAAATCTAGGCCACCTTTTACCTTATCTCCGCTAGGGTTACGCAACTATACTCGGTTACAATTTAACACCCATTCTAAACATTTAGACTATCCCCATCTATCCTTTTTTCACCATCTAGGCCTGTTCTATACTATATCTCGGTCAGAATCACCCATTTATACTCATTTTTACCATTCAATGCCTGTTTGATATCATATTTCAGTTAGAATCGCCCATCTATACTCGATTCCATCATTGTGTGTTCATTCTAAACCATATTTTGGTTAGAATTGCTCATTCACACCCATTTTCACCATTCTACAGGCATTTGGAAACTTATTTCAGCTAGACTCGCAATTATACACTCGTTTTCACCAGTCCATGCCCATTTTATACCATATTTCGGTTATAATCACCCATCTATACTAGTATTCACCATTCTACGTCTATTTTATACCATATTTCAGTTAGAATCATCCATCGACACTCGTATTCATCATTATACGCCCATTCTAAACTATATTTCTATAAAGATCATATACGTATACTCATTTTCACTAGAGTACGGGCATTTGATACCTTATTTCGATTAGAATCACATTTATATATAGTCGTATTCACTAATCTAGACCACGTTTATACCTTATTTCGGTTAGAGTTATGCATTTATACTCTGTTTTACCAATCTACGTCCATTAAGCCATATTTCGATTCAGATCATCGTCTATACCCATTTTCATCATTATACGCTTATTACACACCATATTTTGGTCTGAATCGCCCATCTACACTCGTTTTCATTATTGTCTTTTCATTTTGCACCATATTTCGGTTAAAGTTAAGCATCTATACCCGGTTTCCTCATTGTATACTCATTCTACAATATATTTTGGTTAAAATCACATTTATATACCCGTTTTCCCTAATCTAGACGGTTTTATTTCAGTGAGAATGACTAATTTATACTCGTTTTCACTATTCGACGAGTATTTGAAATCTCATTTCGGTTATAACATATTTCTGTACCCGTTTCCACAAATCTAGGCCACCTTTTACCTTATCTCGGTTAGGGTTACGTAACTATACTCGGTTACAATTTTTCACCCATTCTAAACATTTAGACTAAAATCCTCATTTATCCTTTTTTTCCCCATTCTAGGCCTATTCTATACCATATCTCGGTCGAAATCATCCATCTATACTCGCTTTCACCATTCAACGCCTGTTTGATACCATATTTCTATTAGAATCGCCCATCTATGCTCGATTCCATCATTGTGTGCTCATTCTAAACCATATTTCGGTTATAATTGCTCTTTTACACCCATTTTCACCATTCTACAGGGATTTGGAAACTTATTTCGGTTAGACTCGTAATTATACACTCGTTTTCACCAGTCCATGCCCATTTTATACCATATTTCAGTTGTAATCACCCATCTATACTAGTTTTCACCATTCTACATCTATTTTATACCATATTTCAGTTAGAATCACCCATCGACACTCGTTTTCATCATTACAGGCTCATTCTAAACTATATTTCTATAAAAATCATTTACATATACTCGTTTTCACTAGCGTACGGGCATTTGATACATTATTTCGGTTAGAATCACATTTATATAGTCATTTTTACTAATCTAGGCCACTTTTACACCTTATTTCAGTTAGGGTTATGCATTATACTCTGTTTCACCAATCTACACCCATTCTAAACTATATTTCGAGTAGAATCACCCATCTATATTCCATTATCTATGCCTGATTTATACCATATCTCACCCATCTATACTCGTTTGCACCATTCTATGCATGTTTGTTCCATAATTCAGTTAGAATCACCCATCTATACTCGTTTTCATCATTCTATGCTCATTCTACACCATATTTTGGTTCGAATAACTCATTTATACTCGTTTTCACATGTTTATGACCGTTTTATAGAGTATTTTTGTTAGAATCTCTCATCGATTGTTGTTTTTATCATTGTACGCTCATTCTGCTCCTTAAATCACCGATCTATACTCGTTTTCATCATTGTACGCTCTTTCTAAATTATATTTTGGACAGAATCATGCGTCTATGCTCGATTTCATCATTGTATTGCTCATTCTATATCATATTTTGGTTAGAGACACATTTGCATACTTGTTTCAACGAATCCAGGCCACTTTTATACCTTATTTCGGTTAAAATCACTCATTTGTACTAGCTTTCATCATCGTATGCCCATTCTAAACCATAATTCGATAAGAATCACCCATCTATATTTATTTTCCTCATTGTACGCTCATTCTAC
This sequence comes from Iris macrosiphon, assembly GCA_036927795.1. Lineage (NCBI taxonomy): Eukaryota > Viridiplantae > Streptophyta > Magnoliopsida > Asparagales > Iridaceae > Iris > Iris macrosiphon. Next base: position 82,471,212 of record JAYESA010000018.1, read on the forward strand.
ATCTTGAATCACCCTTTTATACATGTTTTCATCATTATAAGCTCTTATTAAGCCATATTTTGGTACAGATCTTCATATATACCCATTTTTATCATTGTACGCTCATTACACACCATATTTCAGTCAGAATCGCCCATCTACACTAGTATTCACCATTCTACGTCTATTTTATACCATATTTCAGTTAGAATCATCCATCGACACTCGTATTCATCATTATACGCCCATTCTAAACTATATTTCTATAAAGATCATATACGTATACTCATTTTCACTAGTGTACGGGCATTTGATACCTTATTTCGATTAGAATCACATTTATATATAGTCGTATTCACTAATCTAGACCACGTTTATACCTTATTTCGGTTAGAGTTATGCATTTATACTCTGTTTAACCAATCTACGCCCATTAAGCCATATTTCGATTCAGATCATCGTCTATACCCATTTTCATCATTATACGCTTATTACACACCATATTTTGGTCTGAATCGCCCATCTACACTCGTTTTCATTATTGTATTTTTATTTTGCACTATATTTCGGTTAAAGTTAAGCATCTATACCCGATTTCCTCATTGTATGCTCATTCTACACCATATTACAATTAAAATCCTATTCATATACCCGTTTCCCCTTATCTAGACCGCTTCTACACCTTATTTCGGTTAGAATGACTAATTTATACTCGTTTTCACTATTCGATGAGTATTTGAAATCTTATTTCGGTTAGAACATATTTCTGTACTCGTTTCCACAAATCTAGGCCATCTTTTACCTTATCTCGGTTAGGGTTACGCAACTATACTCGGTTAAACTTTTACACCCATTCTAAACATTTAAGCTAAAATCCTCATCTATCCTCTTTTTCCCCATTCTAGGCCTGTTCTATACCATATCTCGGTCGGAATCACCCATCTATACTTGCTTTCACCATTCAACGCCTGTTTGATACCATATTTCAGTTAGAATCATCCAGTTATACTCGATTCCATCATTTGTGTGCTCATTCTAAACCATATTCCAGTTAGAATCGCTCGTGCACACCTATTTTCACCATTCTACCGGGATTTGGAAACTTATTTCGGTTAGACTCGCAATTATACACTCATTTTCACCAGTCCATGCCCATTTTATACTATATTTCGGTTATAATCACCCATCTATACTGGTTTTCACCATTCTACATCTATTTTATACCATATTTCAGTTAGAATTACCCATCGACACTCGTTTTCATCATTATACACTATTCTAAACTATATTTCTATAAAAATCATTTACATATACTCATTTTTTCTAGTGTACGGATATTTGATACCTTATTTCAGTTAGAATCGCATTCATATAGTCGTTTTCACTAATCTAGGCCACTTTTATACCTTATTTCGGTTAGAGTTATGCAGTTATACTCTATTTCACCTATCTATGCCCATTCTAAACTATATTTTGATTGGAATCACCCATATGTACTCGTTTCCACCATCTACGCCTGATTTATACCATATCTCACCCATCTATACTCGTTTGCACCATTCTATGCATGTTTGGTTCCATAATTCAGTTAGAATCACCCATCTATACTCGTTTTCATCATTCTATGCTCATTCTACACCATATTTTGGTCGAATAACTCATTTATACCCATTTTCACCAGTCTATGACTATTTTATATAGTATTTCGATTAGAATCTCCCATCTATACTTGTTTTTATCACTGTACGCTCATTCTGCTCCTTAAATCACCGATCTATACTCATTTTCATCATTGTACGCTCTTTCTAGACCATATTTCGGATAGAATCATGTGTCTGTACAATATTCCATCATTGTATTACTTGCTACACCATACTTTGGTTAGAATCACATTTGCATACTTGTTTCAACTAATCCAGGCCACTTCTATTCCATATTTCGGTTAAAATCACTCATTCGTACAATCTTTCATCATCGAACGCTCATTTTAAACCATAATTCGATTAGAATCACCCATCTATACTCATTTTTATCATTGTACGCTAATTCTACATCTTGAATCATCCATCTATACTTGTTTTCATCATTATGAGCTCTTTTTAAGCCATATTTTGGTTTAGATCGCCATCTATACCTGTTTTCATCTTTGTACGCTCATTACACACCATATTTTGGTCAGAATTGCCTATTTACGCTCATTTTCATTATTGTCTTTTTATTTTGCACCATATTTCGGTTAAAGTTTAGCATTTATACCCGGTTTCCTCATTGTATGCTCATTCTACACCAGATTTCGGTTAAAATTACATTCATAAACCCGTTTAACCTAATCTAGACCGCTTATATACCTTATTTCAGTTAGAATGACTAATTTATACTCGTTTTCACTATTTGACGAGTATTTGAAAACTTATTTCGGTTAGAACATATTTTTGTACCCGTTTCCACAAATCTAGGCCACCTTTTACCTTATCTCGGTTAGGGTTATACAACTATACTCGATTACAATTTTACACTCATTCTAAATATTTAGACTAAAATCCCCATCTATCCTCTTTTTCCCCCATTGTAGGCCTGTTCTATACCATATCTCGGTCAGAATCACCCGTCTATACTCGCTTTTACCATTCAACACCTGTTTGATACCATATTTCAGTTAAAATCGCCCATCTATACTCGATTCCATCATTGTGTGCTTATTCTAAACCATATTTCAGTTAGAATCGCTCATTCACACCCATTTTCACCATTCTATAGGGATTCAGAAACTTATTTCGGTTAGACTCGCAATTATACACTCGTTTTCACCAGTCCATGCCCAATTTTATACCATATTTCAGTTATAATCACCCATCTATACTGGTTTTCACCATTCTACATCTATTATATACCATATTTCAGTTAGAATCACCCATCGACACTCGTTTTCATCGTTATACGCACATTCTAAACTATATTTCTATGAAAATTACTTACGTATAATCGTTTTCACTAGTGTACGGGCATTTGATACCATATTTATTTTAGAATCACATTTATATAGTCGTTTTCACTAATCTAGGCCACTTTTATATCTTATTTCGGTTAGAGTTATGCTTTTATACTCTGTTTTACCAATCTACGCCAATTCTAAGCTATATTTTGATTGGAATCACCCATCTGTACTCATTCACCATCTACGCCTGATTTATACTATATCTCACCCATCTATACTCGTTTACAACATACTATGCATGTTTGGTTCCATAATTCACTTAGAATCACCCATTTATACTCATTTTCAACATTCTATGCTCATTCTACACCATATTCTGGTTTGAATAACTCATTTATACTTGTTTTCGCCAGTCTATGACCGTTTTATACAGTATTTTGGTTAAAATCTCCTATCTATACTTGTTTTCATTACTGTACCCTCATTCTGCTCCTTAAATCACCGATCTATACTCGTTTTCATAATTGTACGCTCTTTCTAAACTATATTTCAAATAGAATCATGCATTTGTACTCGATTTCATCATTGTATTGCTCATTCTACACCATATTTCGGTTAGAAGCACATTTGCATACTTGTTTTATCTAATCCAAGCCACTTCTATACCTTATTTCGGTTAAAATCACTCATTTGTACTAGCTTTCATTATCATATTTGTTCTATACCATATCTCGGTCAGAATCACCCATCTATACTCGTTTTCACCATTCAATGCCTGTTTGATACCATATTTCAGTTAGAATCACCCATCTATACTAGATTCCATCTTTGTGTGCTCATTCTAAACCATATTTCGGTTAGAATCGCTCATTCACACCCATTTTCACCATTCTACAGGGATTTGGAAACTTATTTCGGCTAGACTCGCAATTATACACTCGTTTTCACCAGTCCATGCCCATTTTATACCATATTTCGGTTGTAATCACCCATCTATACTGGTTTTCACTATTCTACGTCTATTTTATACCACATTTCAGTTAGAATCACCCATCGACACTCATTTTCATCATTATACGCTCATTCTAAACTATATTTCTATAAAAATCATTTACGTATACTCGTTTTCACTAGTGTACGGGCATTTGATACTTATTTCGCTTAGAGTTGCATTTATATAGTCATTTTCACTAATCTAGGCTAATTTTATACCTTATTTCGGTTAGAGTTATGCATTTATACTCTGTTTCGCCAATCTATGCCCATTCTAAACTATATTTCGATTGGAATCACTCATCTGTACTTATTTTCACCATCTATGCCTGATTTTTACCATATCTCACCCATCTATACTCGTTTGCACCATTCTATGCATGTTTGGTTCCAAAATTCACTTAGAATCACCCATCTATACTCGTTTTTATCATTCTATGCTCATTCTACACCATATTCTGGTTCGAATAACTCATTTATACTCGTTTTTACCAGTCTATGACCGTTTTATACAGTATTTCGGTTAGAATCTCCCATCTATACTTGTTTTCATCAATGTACGCTCATTCTGCACCTTAAATCACCGGTCTATACTAGTTTTCATCATTGTACGCTCTTTCTAAACCATATTTCGGATAGAATCATGCGCCTGTACTCGATTTTATAATTGTATTGCTCATTCTACACCATATTTCGGTTATAATCACATTTGCATACTTGTTCCAACTAATCACGGCCACTTCTATCCCTTATTTCGGTTAAAATCACTCATTTGTACTGGCTTTCATCACCGTACGCTCATTCTAAACCATAATTCGATTAGAATTACCCATCTATACTTATTTTTGTCATTGTACACTCATTCTACATCTTGAATCACCCATCTATACTTGTTTTCATCATTATGAGCTCTTTCTAAACCATATTTCGGTTCGGATCACCATTTATACCCGTTTTCATCATTGTACGCTCATTACACACCATATTTTGGTCAGAATCGCCCATATACACTTATTTTTATTATTGTCTTTTCATTTTATACCCTATTTAGGTTAAAGTTAAGCATCTATACCCGATTTCCCCATTGTATACTTATTCTACACTATATTTTGGTTAAAATCATATTTATATACCTGTTTCCCCCAATCTATACCGCTTCTATACCTTATTTTGTTTAGAATGACTAATTCATACCGGTTTTCACTATTCAACGAGTATTTGAAATCTCATTTCGGTTAGAACATATTTCTGTACTCGTTTCCATAAATCTAGGCCACCTTTTACCTTATCTCGGCTAGGGTTACGCAACTATACTCAGTTATAATTTAACACCCATTCTAAACATTTAGACTATCTCATCTATCCTCTTTTTCACCATCTAGACCTGTTCTATACCATATCTCGGTCAGAATCACCCATTTATACTCGTTTTCACCATTCAACGCCTGTTTGATACCATATTTCAGTTAGAATCGCCCATCTATACTCGATTCCATCATTGTGTGCTCATTCTAAACCATATTTCGTTTAGAATCGCTCATTCACACCCACTTTCACTATTCTACAGGGATTTGAAAACTTATTTCAATTAGACTCACAATTATACACTCGTTTTAACCAGTCTATGCCCATTTTATACCATATTTCGGTCATAAAAATCCATCTATACTGGTTTTTACCATTCTACGTCTATTATATACCATGTTTTAGTTAGAATCACCCATCGACACTCGTTTTCATCATTATATGCTCATTCTTAACTATATTTCTATAAAAATCATTTATGTATACTCGTTTTCACTAGTGTACGGGCATTTGATACATTATTTCAGTTAGAATCACATTTATATAGTCGTTTTCACAAATCTAGGCCACTTTTATACCTTATTTCGGTTAGAGTTATGCATTTATACTCTGTTTTACCAATCTACGCCCATTCTAAACTATATTTCGATTGGAATCATCCATCGTACTCATTTTTACCATCTACGCTTGATTTATACAATATCTCACCCATCTATACTCGTTTGCACCATTCTATGCATGTTTGGTTCCATAATTCAGTTAGAATCACCCATCTATGCTCGTTTTCATCATTCTATGTTCATTCTACACCATATTTTGGTTCGAATAACTCATTTATACTCGTTTTTACTATTTTATACAGTATTTCAGTTAGAATCTCCCCATCTATACTTGTTTTCATTACTGTACGCTCATTCTGCTCCTTAAATCACCGATCTATACTCGTTTTCATCATTGTACGCTCTTTCTAAAGCATATTTTGGATAAAACCATGTGTCTGTACTCGATTTCATCATTGTATGCTCATTCTACACCATATTTCGGTTAGAATCATAATTACATACTTGTTTCAGCTAATCTAGGCCACTTATGTACCTTATTTCGGTTAAAATCACTCATTCGTACTAGTTTTCAACATCGTACGCTAATTCTAAACCATAATTCGGTTAGAATCACCCATCTATACCCATTTCCATGCTTGTACCTCATTCTACGTCTTGAATCACCTATATATACTCGTTTTTATCATTAAAAGCTCTTTCTATGACATATTTTGGTTTGAATCACCATCTGTACTCATTTTCATCATTGTATGCTCATTATAAACCATACTTCTGTCATAATCTCCCATCTACACTCGTTTTCATTATTATCTTTTTATTCTACACCATATTTTGGTTAAAGTTAATCATCTATACTCGGTTTCTCATTTTATGCTCATTCTACACCATATTTCGGTTAAAATTACATTTATATACCTGTTTCCACTAATCTAGACCGCTTCCATACCTTATTTCGGTTAGAATCACTAATTTATACCCATTTCCAATATTCGACGAGTATTTGAAATCTCATTTCGGTTAGAACATATTTCTATAATCGTTTCTACAAATCTAGGCCACTGTTTTACCTTATTTCGGTTAGAGTTACGCGACTATACTCGGTTACAATTTTACACCCATTCTAAACATTTAGACTAAAATCACATCGATCTTTCTTTTCACCGTTCTAGGCATGTTCTATACCATATATCTCGGTCAGAGTCACCCACCTATACTCGTTTTCACCATTTAACGCCTGTTTGATACCATTTTTCAGTTAGAATCACCCATCTATACTCAATTTCATCATTGAGTGCTCATTCTTAACCATATTTCGGTTAGAATCGCTCATTCATCCCCATTTTCATTATTCTACAGGCATTTAAAAACTTATTTCGGTTAGACTCGCAATTATACACTCGTTTTTACCACTCTATGCCCATTTCATACCATATTTTGGTTAAAATCACCCATCTGTACTGGAGTTCACCATTCTACATCTATTTTATACCATATTTCAGTTAGAATCATCCATCGACACTCATTTTCGTCATATACACTCATTCTAAACTATATATCAATTAGAATCATTTACGTATACTCGTTTCCACTAGTTTACGGGCATTTGATACTTTATTTTGGCTAGAATCACATTTATATAGTCGTTTTCACTAATATAGACCACTTTTATACCTTATTTTGGTTAGAGTTATGCATTTATACTCTATTTCACCAATCTACGACAATTATAAACTATATTCGATTGGAATCACCCATATGTACTCGTTCTCACCATATACGCCTGATTTATACCATATTATACCCATCTACACTCGTTTGTACCATTCTATGCCCGTTTGGTACTATAATTCAGTTAGAATCATCTATCTGTACTCGTTTTCATCGTTCTATGCTCATTTTACACCATATTTTTGTTAGAATAACTCATTTATACTCATTTTTACCGATCTATGACCATTTTTTACCGTATTTTGGTTAGAGTCGCCAATCTATACTTGTTTTTATCACTGTACGCTCATTCTGCTCCTTAAATTACCTATCTATACTCGTTTTCATCATTGTACGCTCTTTCTAAATCATATTTTGAATAGAACCATATGTTTGTACTCGGTTTCATCATTGTATGCTCATACTACACCATATTTCGGTTAGAATCATAATTACATACTTGTTTCAGCTAATCTAGGCCACTTCTATATCATATTTTGGTTAAAATCACTCATTCGTACTAGTTTTCAACATTGTAGACTAATTCTAAACCATAATTCGGTTAGAATCACCCATCTATACCCATTTCCATCTTTGTACACTCATTCTGCATCTTGAATCACCCATCTATACTCGTTTTCATCATTAAAAGCTCTTTCTAAGCCATATTTCGGTTCGAATCACCATCTATACTCGTTTTCATCATTGTACGCTCATTATAAACCATATTTCGGTCATAATCACCCATCTACACTCATTTTCATTATTGTCTTTTCATTCTGCACCATATTTCGGTTAAAGTTAATCATCTATACTCAGTTTCCTCATTGTATGCTCATTCTACATCATATTTTATTTAAAATTACATTTATATATCTGTTTCCACTAATCTAGACCGCTTCTATACCTTATTTCGGTTAGAATCACTAATTTATACTCTTTTTTACTATTTGACGAGTAATTGAGATCTCATTTCGGTTAAAACATATTTTATAATCATTTCCTCAAATATATGCCATTTTTTACCTTATTTCAGTTAGAGTTATGTGACTATACTCGGTTATAATTTTATACCCATTCTAAACATTTAGAGTAAAATCCCCATCTATCCTTTTTTTCACCATTCTAGGCCTGTTCTATAACATATATCTCGGTCAGTGTCACCCACCTATACTTGTTTTTCACCATTCAACGCCTGTTTGATACCATTTTTCAGTTAGAATCACCCATCTATACTCGATTTCATCATCGTCTACTCATTCTAAACCATATTTCGGTTAGAATTGCTCATTCATTTTCACCATTCTACAGGCATTTAAAAACTTATTTCAGTTAGACTCGCAATTATACAATCGTTTTCACCAGTCTATGCCCATTTCATACCATATTTTGGTTAAAATCATCCATCGACACTCATTTTTATCATATACACTCATTCTAAACTATATATCAATTAGAATCATTTACGTATACTCATTTCCACTAGTTTAACGGGCATTTGATACTTTATTTTGGCTAGAATCGCATTTATATAGTTATTTTCACTAATATAGGCCTCTTTTATACCTTATTTCGGTTAGAGGTATGCATTTATACTCTGTTTCACCAATCTACGCCCATTCTAAAAAATATTTTGATTGAAATCACCCATTTGTACTCGTTTTCACCATCTGCGCCTGATTTATACCATATTTTACCCATCTACACTCGTTTGCACCATTTTATGCCTGTTTGGTACCATAATTCAGTTAGAATCACCCATCTATACTCGTTTTCATCATTTTATGCTCATTCAACATCATATTTCGGTTAGAATAACTCATTTATAATCATTTTTACTATGATCACTTTATACCGTAATTCGGTTAGAGTCGCCCATTTATATTTGTTTTCATCACTGTATGCTCATTCTGCTCTTTAAATTACCGATCTATACTCATTTTTATCATTGTACGCTCTTTCTATCTAAACCATATTTAGGATAGAACCATGTGTCTGAACTCGGTTTCATCATTGTATGCTTATTCTACTAATATAAATCACTTATATACACTCGTTTTCACCAGTCTATGCCCATTTTATACCATATTTTGGTTAAAATCATCCATCTTTACTGGTTTTCACCATCCTATGTCTATTTTATACTATATTTCAGTTAGAATCACCCATCGACACTCTTTTTCATCATTATACACTTATTCTAAACTATATATCAATTAGAATCATTTACTTATACTGGTTTTCAATAGTTTACGGGCATTTGATACTTTATTTTTGTTAGAATCGCATTTATATAGTCGTTTTCTCTAATATAAGTCACTTTTATACCTTATTTCAGTTAGAGTTACGCATTTATACTCTATTTCACCAATCTACGCCCATTCTAAACTATATTTCGATTGGAATCAACCATCTATACTTGTTTTCATCATTTTATACTCATTCTATACCATATTTCTATTAGAATAACTCATTTATACTCGTTTTCACTAGTCTATGACCGTTTTAAACCGTATTTTGGTTAAAATTGCCCATCTATACTTGTTTTCATCACTGTACGCTCATTCTGTTCCTTAAATCATCGATCTATACTCGTTTTCATCATTGTACGCTCTTTTAATACATATTTTGGATAGAATCATGCGTATGTACTCGGTTTCATCATTGTTTGCTCAATCTATACCATATTTCAGTTAGAATCATATTTACATACTTGTTACAGCTAATCTAGGCCAATTCAATACCTTATTTTGGTTAACATCACTCATTTGTACCAGTTTTCATTATAGTACGCTCATTCTAAACCATAATTCAATTAGAATCACCCATCTATACTCATTTTAATCATTGTACGCTCATTCTACATCTTGAATCACCCATATATACTCGTTTTCATCATTATAAGCTCTTTCTAAGCTATATTTCAGTTCGAATAACCATCTATGCTCATTTTTATCATTGTACGTTCATTATAAACCATATTTCGGACATAATCCCCTATCTACATTTGTTTTCATTATTGCTTTTTATTTTGCACCATATTTCGGTTAATGTTCAGCATCTATACTCGGTTTCCTCATTGTATGCTCATTCTATACCATATTTTGGTTAAAATCACACACACACACATATATATATATATATATATATATATATATATATATATATATATATATGTTTCCACTAATCTAGATCGCTTCTATACCTTATTTCGGTTAGAATCACTAATTTATACTCGTTTCCGCTATTCGACGAGTATTTGAAATCTTATTTCGGTTAGAACATATTTCTATACTCGTTTCCACAAATCTAGGCTACTTTTTACCTTATTTCGGTTAGAGTTACGCGACTATACTTGGTTATAATTTTACACCCATTCTAAATATTTAGACTAAAATCCCCATCTATCCTTTTTTTTACCGTTCTAGGCTTGTTCTATACCATATATCTCAGTTAGAGTCATCCACCTATACTCGTTTTCACCATTCAATGCCTATTTGATAATATTTTTAAGTTAGAATCACCCATCTATACTCGATTTCCTCATCGCGGGCTCATTCTAAACCATATTTTGGTTAGAAATGCTCATTCATCCCTATTTTTACCATTCTACAGGTATTTGAAAACTTATTTCGGTTAGACTCGCAATTATACACTCGTTTTCACCAGTCTATGCCCATTTCATACCATATTTAGGTTATAATCACCCATTTATACTAGTGTTCACCATTCTGCATCTATTTTATACTATATTTCAGTTAGAATCACCCATCGATACTCGTTTTCATCATATACACTCATTGTAAACTATATATCAATTAGAATTATTTACTTATACTCGTTTTCACTAGTTTACGGGCATTTAATACTTTATTTTTGCTAGAATCGTATTTATATAGTCATTTTCACTATTATAGGCCACTTTTATACCTTATTTCGGTAAGAGTTATGCATTTATACTCTGTTTCACTAATCTATATCCATTCTAAAATATATTTTGATTGAAATCACCCATCTGTACTCGTTCTCACCATCTACGCCTGATTTATACCATATTTCACCCATCTACACTCGTTTGTACCATTCTATGCCTGTTTGGTACCATAATTCAGTTAGAATCACCCATCTATAGTCGTTTTTATCATTCTATGATAATTTAACACAATATTTTGATTAGAATAACTCATTTATACTCGTTTTCATCAGTCTATGACTATTTTATACCGTATTTCGGTTAGAGTCGCCCATCTATACTTGTACGCTCATTACGCTCATTAAATCACCGATCTATACTCATTTTCATCATTGTACGCTCTTTCTAAACCATATTTCTGATAGAACCATGCGTCTGTACTCGATTTCATCATTGTATGCTCATTCTACACAATATTTAGGTTAGAATCACAATTACATACTTGTTTCAGCTAATCTAGGCCACTTCTATACCTTATTTCGGGTAAAATTACTCATTCGTACTAGTTTTCAACATCGTACGCTAATTCTAAACCATAATTCAGTTAGAATCACTCATCTATACCCATTTCCATCCTTGTACGCTCATTCTGCATCTTGAATCACCCATCTATACTTATTTTCATCATTAAAAGCTCTTTCTAAGCCATATTTTGGTTCGAATCACCATCTATACTTATTTTCATCATTGTACGCTCATTATAAACCATATTTTGGTCATAATCGCCCACCTACACTCGTTTTCATTATTGTCTTCTCATTCTGCACCATATTTCGGTTAAAGTTAATTATCTATACTCGGTTTCCTTATTGTATGCTCATTCTACACCATATTTCAATTAAAATCACATTTATATACCCGTTTCCACTAATCTAGACCGCTTCCATACCTTGTTTTGGTTAGAATATCTAATTTATGCCCGTTTCCACTAATCTAGACCGCTTCCATACCTTGTTTTGGTTAGAATATCTAATTTATGCCCGTTTCCACTATTCGACGAGTATTTGGAATCTTATTTCGGTTAGAACATATTTCTATACTCGTTTCCACAAATCTAGGCCAATTTTTACCTTATTTTGGTTAGAGTTACGCGACTATACTCGATTATAATTTTACACCCATTCTAAACATTTAGACTAAAATCCCCATCTATCCTTTTTTCACCATTCTAGGCCTGTTCTATACCATATATCTCGGTCAGAGTCACCCACCTATACTCGTTTTCACCATTCAATGCCTGTTTATACCATTTTTCAGTTAGAATCACCCATCTATACTCGATTTCATTATCGCATGCTCATTCTAAACCATATTTCAGTTAGAATCGCTCATTCATCCCCATTTTCACCATTCTACATGCATTTGAAAACTTATTTCGGTTAGACTCGCAATTATACACTCGTTTTCACCAGTCTATGCCTATTTTATACCATATTTTGGTTAAAATCACCCATCTATACTAGTGTTCACTCGGTTATAATTTTACACCCATTCTAAACATTTAGGCTAAAATCCCCATCTATCCTTTTTTTCACCATTCTAGGCCTGTTCTATACCATATATCTCGGTCAGAGTCACCCACCTATACTCGTTTTCACCATTCAATGCCTGTTTATACCATTTTTTAGTTAGAATCACCCATCTATACTCGATTTCATCATCGCATGCTCATTCTAAACCATATTTTAGTTAGAATCGCTCATTCATCCCCATTTTCACTATTCTACATGCATTTGAAAACTTATTTCGGTTAGACTCGCAATTGTACACTCGTTTTCACCAGTCTATGCCTATTTTATACCATATTTTGGTTAAAATCACCCATCTATACTGGTGTTCACTCGGTTATAATTTTACACCCATTCTAAACATTTAGGCTAAAATCCCCATCTATCCTTTTTTTTCACCGTTCTAGGCCTGTTCTATACCATATATCTCGGTCAGAGTCACCCACCTATACTCGTTTTCACCATTCAATGCCTGTTTATACCATTTTTCAGTTAGAATCACCCATCTATACTCAATTTCATCATCGCATGCTCATTCTAAACCATATTTCAGTTAGAATATTCATCCCTATTTTCATCATTCTACATGCATTTGAAAACTTATTTCGGTTAGACTCGCAATTATACACTCATTTTCACCAGTCTATGCCTATTTCATACCATATTTTGGTTAAAATCACCCATCTATACTGGTGTTCACCATTCTTTGTCTATTTTATACCATATTTCAGTTAGAATTACCTATCGACACTCCTTTTCATCATATACACTCATTCTTAACTATATATCAATTAGAATTATTTAGTTATTTTCATCACTGTACGCTCATTCTGTTCCTTAAATCATCGATCTATACTCGTTTTCATCATTGTTTGCTCTTTCTAAACCATGTTTCGGATAGAATCTTGCGTATGTACTCGGTTTCATCATTGTTTGCTCATTCTATACCATATTTCAGTTAGAATCACATTTACATACATGTTTCAGTTAATCTAGGCCACTTTAATACATTATTTTGGTTAAAATCACTCATTTGTACTAGTTTTCATCATGGTACGCTAATTTTAAACCATAATTCGGACATAATCACCCATCTATACCCATTTCCATCCTTGTACGCTTATTATGCATCTTGAATAAACCATCTATGCTCGTTTTCATCATTAAAAGCTCTTTCTAAGCCATTTTTTGGTTCGAATCACCGTCTATACTCGTTTTCATCATTGTACGCTCATTATAAACCATATTTCGGTCATAATCGCCCATCTACACTCGTTTTCATTATTGTCTTTTCATTCTGCATAATATTTCAGTTAAAGTTAATCATCTATACTCGGTTTTATCATTGTATGCTTATTCTACATCATATTTCGGCTAAAATCACATTTATATACTCGTTTTCACTAATCTAGACTGCTTACATACCTTATTTCGGTTAGAATCACTAATTTATATCCGTATCCACTATTCGATGAGTATTTGAAATCTCATTTCGGTTAGAACATATTTCTAAACTCGTTTCCACAAATCTAGGCCATTTTTTTTACCTTATTTCGGTTAGAGTTACGCGACTATACTCGGTTACAATTTTACACCTATTCTAAACATTTAGACTAAAATCCCCATCTATCCTTTTTTTACTGTTCTAGGCCAGTTCTATACCATATATCTCGGTCAGGGTCACCCACCTATACTCATTTTCGCCATTCAACGCCAGTTTGATACCATTTTTCAGTTAGAATCACCCATCTATACTCGCTTTCATCTTCGCGTGCTCATTCTAAACCATATTTTGGTTAGAATCGCTCATTCATCCCATTTTCACCATTCTACAGGCATTTAAAAACTTATTTCGGTTAGACTCGCAATTATACACTCGTTTTCATCAGTCTATGCCCATTTTATACTATATTTTGGTTAAAATCATAAATCTATACTGTTGTTCACTATTCTACGTCTATTTTATACCATATTTCAGTTAGAATCACCCATCAACACTCGTTTTCATCATATACACTCATAAACTATATATCAATTAGAATCATTTACTTATACTCGTTTCTACTAGTTTACGGGCATTTGATACTTTATTTTGGCTGAAATTGCATTTATTAGTCGTTTTCACTAATATAGGCCATTTTTATACCTTATTTCGGTTAGAGTTATGCATTTATACTCTGTTTCACCAATCTACGCCCATTCTAAACTATATTTCGATTAGAATCACCCATTTGTACTCGTTCTCACCATCTACGCCTGATTTATACTATATTTCACCCATCTGTACTCGTTTGCACCATTCTATGCCTGTTTGGTACCATAATCCAGTTAGAATCACCCATCTATACTCGTTTTCATCATTCTATGCTAATTCAACACAATATTTTGGTTAGAATAACTCATTTATAATTGTTTTCACTGATTTATGACCGTTTTATACCGTATTTCGGTTAGAGTCGTCCATCTATACTTATTTTTATCACTGTACGCTCATTCTGCTCCTTAAGTCACCGATCTATACTTGTTTTTATCATTGTACGCTCTTTCTAAACCATATTTCAAATAGAACCATGCGTCTGTACTCGGTTTTATCATTATATACTTATTCTACACCATATTTCGGTTAGAATCACAATTATATACTTGTTTCAGCTAATCTAGGCCACTTCTATACCTTATTTCGGTTAAAATCACTCATTCGTACTAGTTTCCACTATTCGACGAGTATTTGAAATCTTATTTCGGTTAGAACATATTTCTATACTCGTTTCCACAAATCTAGGCCAATTTTTACCTTATTTTGGTTAGAGTTATGCGACTATACTCGGTTACAATTTTACACCCATTCTAAATATTTAGACTAAAATCTCCAACTATCATTTTTTCACCGTTCTAGGCTTGTTCCATACCATATATCTCGGTCAGAGTCACCCACCTATACTCATTTTCCCCATTCAATGCCTGTTTGATACCATATTTCAGTTAGAATCACCTATCTATACTCGATTTCATTATCGCGTGCTCATTCTAAACCATATTTCGGTAGAATCGCTCATTCATCCCCATTTTTACCATTCTACAGGCATTTGAAAACTTATTTCGGTTAAACTCGCAATTATACACTCGTTTTCACCAGTCTATGCCCATTTTATACCATATTTTGGTTAAAATCATCAATGGTGTTCACCATTCTAGGTCTATTTTATACCATATTTCAGTTAGAATCATCCATCGACACTCATTTTTATCATATACACTCATTCTAAACTATATATCAATTAGAATCATTTACTTATACTCATTTCCACTAGTTTACGGGCATTTGATACTTTATTTTGGCTAGAATCGTATTTATATAGTGGTTTTCACTAATATAGGCCACTTTTATACCTTATTTCAGTTTAGAGTTATGCATTTATACTCTATTTCACCAATCTACGCCCATTCTAAACTATATTTCGATTGGAATCACCCATCTATACTCGTTCTCACCATCTACGCCTGATTTATACCATATTTCACCCATCTACACTCGTTTGCACCATTCTATTCCTGTTTGGTACCATAATTCAGTTAGAATCACCCATCTATACTCGTTTTCATCATTCTATGCACATTCTACACCATATTTTGGTTTAAAAACTCATTTATACTCGTTTTTACCGGTCTATGACCGTTCGTTTTATACCATATTTTGGTTAGATTCGCCCATCTATACTTGTTTTTATCACTGTACACTCATTCTTCTCCTTAAATCACCGATCTATACTCATTTTCATCATTGTATGCTCTTTCTAAACCATATTTCTGATAGAACCATGCGTATGTACTCGGTTTCATCATTGTAAGCTCATTCTACACCATATTTCGGTTAGAATCATAATTACATACTTGTTTCAGCTAATCTAGGCCACTTCTATACCTTATTTCGGTTAAAATCACTCATTCGTACTAGTTTTCAACTTAGTACGCTAATTCTAAACCATAATTCGGTTAGAATCACCCATCTATACCCATTTTCATCCTTGTACGCTAATTCTGCATCTTAAATAACCCATATATACTAGTTTTCATTATTGTCTTTTTATTCTGCACTATACTTCGGTTAAAGTTAATCATCTATACTCGGTTTCCTTATTGTATGCTCATTCTACACCATATTTCGGTTAAAATCACATTTATAGACCCGTTTTCACTAATCTAGACCGCTTTCATACCTTATTTCGGTTAGAATCACTAATTTATACCCGTTTCCACTATTCGACAAGTATTTGAAATCTTATTTCGGTTAGAACATATTTCTATACTCGTTTCCACAAATCTAGGCCACTTTGTACCTTATTTCGATTAGAGTTACGCGACTATACTCGCTTACAATTTTACACCCATTCTAAACATTTAGAATAAAATCCCCATCTATCCTATTTTTTACCGTTCTAGGCTTGGTCTATACCATACATCTCAGTCAGAGTCACCAACCTATACTCGTTTTCACCATTCAACTCCTGTTTGGTACCATTTTTCAATTAGAATCACCCATCTATACTCGATTTCATCATCACGTGCTCATTCTAAACCATATTTTGGTTTGAATCGCTCATTCATCCCCATTTTCACCATTCTACAGGCATTTAAAAACTTATTTCGGTTAGACTCGCAATTATACACTCGTTTTCACCAGTCTATGCCCATTTCATACCATATTTTGGTTAAAATCACCCATCTATACTGGTGTTCCCTATTATACGTCTATTTTATACCATATTTCAGTTAGAATCATCCATCGACACTTGTTTTCATCATATACACTCATTCTAAACTATATATCAATTAGAATCATTTACTTATACTCGTTTCCACTAGTTTACGGGCATTTGATACTTTATTTTGGCTAGAATCGCATTTATATAGTCGTTTTCACTAATATAGGCCACTTTTATATCTTATTTCGGTTAGAGTTATGCATTTTATACTCTGTTTCACCAATCTACACCCATTCTAAACTATATTTCGATTTGAATCACCCATATGTACTCGTTCTCACCATTTACGTCTGATTTATACCATATTTCACCCATCTACACTCGTTTGCACCATTCTATGCATGTTTGGTACCATAATTCAGCTAGAATCACCCATCTATACTCGTTTTCATCATTCTATGCTCATTCAACATTATATTTCGGTTAGAATAACTTATTTATAATCGTTTTCACCGTTCTATGACCGTTTTATACCCTATTTCGGTTAGAGTCGTCCATTTATACTTGTTTTCATCACTGTACGTTCATTCTGCTTCTTAAATCACCGATCTATACTCGTTTTCATCATTGTTCGCTCTTTCTAAACCATATTTTGGATAGAACCATGCGTTTGTACTCGGTTTCATCATTGTATGCTCATTCTACTAATATAGACCACTTTTATACACTCGTTTTCACCAGTCTATGCCCATTATATACCATATTTTGGTTAAAATCACCCATCTATACTGGTTTTCACCATCCTACGTCTATTTTATACTATATTTAAGTTAGAATCACCTATCGACACTCATTTTCATCATTATACACTCATTCTAAACTATATATCAATTAGAATCATTTACTTATACTGGTTTTCAATAGTTTACATGCAATTGATACTTTATTTTGGTTAGAATCGCATTTATATAGTCGTTTTCCCCTAATATAGACCATTTTTATACCTTATTTCAGTTAATGTTACGCGTTTATACTATATTTCACCAATCTACGCCCATTCTAAACTATATTTCGATTGGAATCAACCATCTGTACTCATTTTCATCATTTTATGCTCATTCTACACCATATTTTGGTTCGAATAACTCAGTTATACTCGTTTTCACCAGTCTATGACCGTTTTATATAGTATTTCGGTTAGAATCTCCTATCTATAATTATTTTCATCACTGTACGCTTATTCTGCTCCGTAAATCATCGATCTATATTCGTTTTCATCATTGTACGCTCTTTCTAAACAATATTTCGGATAGAATCATGCGTATGTACTCGGTTTCATCATTGTTTGCTCATTATATACCATATTTCAGTTAGAATCATATTTACTAGTTTCATCATTGTTTGCTCATTATATACCTTATTCCGGTTAAAATCACTCATTTGTACTAGTTTTTATCATGGTACGCTCTTTCTAAACCATAATTCGATTAGAATCACCCATCCATAGTCATTTTAATCATTGTAGGCTCATTCTACATCTTGAATCATCCATATATACTCATTTTCATTGTTATAAGCTCTTTTTAAGCCATATTTCGGTTTGAATTACCATCTATGCTCGTTTTCATCATTGTACATTCATTATAAACCACATTTCGGTCATAATCCCCCATCTACACTTCTTTTCATTATTGCCTTTTCAATCTGCACCATATTTCGGTTAAAGTTCAGCATCTAAACTCAGTTCCTTATTTTCTACACAATATTTCAGTTAAAATCACATATGTATACCCGTTTCCACTAATCTATACCTCTTCCATACCTTATTTCGGTTAGAATCACTAATTTATACTCGTTTCTACTATTCGCCGAGTATTTGAAATCTTATTTCGGTTAGAACATATTTCTATACTCATTTCTATCTAGGCCACTTTTTACCTTATTTCGGTTAGAGTTACGCGAGTTTCACACCCATTCTAAACATTTAGACTAAAATCCCCATCTATCCTTTTTTTCATCGTTCTAGGCCTATTCTATACCATATATCTCGATCAGAGTCACCCACCTATACTCGTTTTCACCATTCAACGTTTGTTTGATACCATTTTTTAGTTAGAATCACCCATCTATACTCGATTTCATCATCGCGTACTCATTCTAAATTATATTTCGGTTAGAATCGCTCATTCATCCCTATTTTTACCATTCTACAGGCATTTGAAAACTTATTTCGGTTAGACTCGCAATTATACACTCGTTTTCACCAGTCTATGCCTATTTTATACCATATTTTGGTTAAAATCACCCATTTATACTGGTGTTCACCATTCTACGTCTATTTTATACCATATTTCAGTTAGAATCATCCATCGACACTTGTTTTCATCATATACTCTCATTCTAAACTATATATTAATTGGAATTATTTACTTATACTCGTTTCCACTAGATTACGGGCATTTTTATACTTTATTTTGGCTAGAATCACATTTATATAGTCGTTTTCAATAATATAGGCCACTTTTATACCTTATTTCGGTTAGAGTTATGCATTTATACCCTGTTTCACCAAACTACGCCCATTCTAAACTATATTTTAATTGGAATCACCCATATGTACTCATTCTCACCATCTACGCCTGATTTATACCATATTTCACCCATCTACACTCGTTTGCACCAGTCTATGCCAGTTTGGTACCATAATTCAGTAAGAATCACCCATCTATACTTGTTTTCATCATTCTATGCTCATTCTACATCATATTTTGGTTAGAATAACTCATTTATACTCGTAGACACCGTTCTATGACCTTTTTATTGTATTTCGGGTAGAGTTGCCCATCTATACTTATTTTCATCATTGTACGCTCATTCTGCTCCTTAAACCATCGATCTATACTTGTCTTCATCATTGTACGCTCTTTCTAAATCATATTTTGGATAGAACCATGCGTCTATACTCGGTTTCATCATTGTATGCTCATTCTACACCATATTTCGGTTAGAATCATAATTACATACTTGTTTCAGCTAATCTAGGCCACTTCTATACCTTATTTTGGTTAAACTCACTCATTTGTACTAGTTTTCAACATCGTACGCTAATTCTAAACCATTATTTGTTTAGTATGAGCCATCTATACCCATTTCCATCCTTATACACTCATTCTGTATCTTGAATCACCCATCTATACTCGTTTTCCTCATTAAAAGCTCTTTCTAAGCTTTATTTCGTTCGTCGAATCACCATATATACTCGTTTTCATCATTGTACGCTCATTATAAACCATATTTCAGTCATAATGGCCCATCTACACTCGTTTTTATTATTGTCTTTTCATTCTGCACCATATTTCGCTAAAATTAATCATCTATACTCGGTTTCCTTATTGTATGCTCATTCTACACCATATTTCTGTTAAAAATCACATATATATACCCATTTCTACTAATCTAGACTGCTTACATACCTTATTTCGGTTAGAATCACTAATTTATACCCGTTTCCACTATTCGACGAGTATTTGAAATCTCATTTCGTTAGAACATATTTCTATACTCGTTTCCACAAATCTAGGCCATTTTATACCTTATTTTGGTTAGACTCGATTATAATTTTATACCTATTCTAAACATTTAGACTAAAATCCCCATATATCCTTTTTTTTTACTGTTCTAGTGCCAGTTCTATACCATATATCTCGGTCAGGGTCACCCATCTATACTCGTTTTCACCATTCAACGCCTGTTTGATACCATTTTTCAATAGAATCACCCATCTATACTCGATTTCATCTTCGCGTGCTCATTCTAAACCATATTTCAGTTAGAATCACTCATTCATCCCCGTTTTCACCATTCTACAAGCATTTGAAAACTTATTTCGGTTAGACTCGCAATTTGTTTTCACCAGTCTATGCCCATTTCATACTATATTTTGGTTAAAATCACCCATTTATACTGGTGTTCACAATTCTACGTCTATTTTATACCATATTTCAGTTAGAATCACCCATCGACACTCATTTTCATCATATACAGTCATTCTAAACTATATATCAATTAGAATCATTTACTTATACTCGTTTCCATTAGTTTACAGGCATTGGTTACTTTATTTTGGCTTGAATCGCATTATTATAATGTTTTCACTAATCTAGGCCACTTTTTACCTTATTTCGGTTAGAGTTACGCAACTATACTCGGTCATAATCATCTACACTCGTTTTCATTATTGTCTTTTTATTTTACACTATATCTCGGTTAAAGTTAATCATTTATACTCGGTTTCCTCATTGTATGCTCATTCTACACCATATTTAGGTTAAAATCACATTTATAGACATGTTTTCACTAATGTAGACCGCTTTCATACCTTATTTCGGTTAGAATCGCTAATTTATACCCGTTTCCACTATTCGACAAGTATTTGAAATCTCATTTTGGTTAGAACATATTTCTATACTCGTTTCCACAAATCTAGGCCACTTTGTACCTTATTTCGATTAGAGTTACGCGACTACACTCGGTTACAATTTTACACCCATTCTAAACATTTAGACTAAAATCCACATCTATCCTTTTTTTCACCGTTCTAGGCATGTTCTATACCATATATCTCGGTCAGAGTCACCCACATATACTCGTTTTCACCATTCAACACCTGTTTGATACCATTTTTCATTTAGAATAACCCATTTATACTCAATTTTATCTTCGCGCGCTCATTCTAAATCATATTTTGGTTAGAATCGCTCATTCATCCCCATTTTCACCATTTCACAAGCATTTTAAAACTTATTTCAGTTAGACTCGCAATTATACACTCGTTTTCACCAGTCTATGCCTATTTTATACCATATTTTGGTTAAAATCACCCATCTATACTGGTATTCACCAATCTACGTCTATTGTATACCATATTTCAGTTAGAATCACCCATCGACACTCGTTTTTATCACATACACTCATTCTAAACTATATATCAATTAGAATCATTTACTTATACTCGTTTTCACTAGTTTACGGACATTTGATCCTATATTTTGGCTAGAATCGCATTTATATTCATTTTTACTAATATAGGCCACTTTTTTACCTTATTTTGGTTAGAGTTATGCATTTATACTCTGTTTCACCAATCTACGCCCATTCTAAATATTATGTTGATTGAAAACACCCATTTGTACTTGTTTTCACCCTCTACGCTTAATTTATATAATATTTCACCCATCTACACTCGTTTGCACCATTCTATGCCTGTTTGGTACCATAATTCAGTTAGAATCACCAATTTATATTCGTTTTCATCATTCTATGCTAATTCAACATCATATTTCGGTTAGAATAACTTATTTATAATTGTTTTCGCCGGCCGGTCTATGACCATTTTATACCGTATTTCGATTAGAAGCGCCCATCTATACTTGTTTTCATCACTGCACGCTCATTCTACTCCTTAAATCACTAATCTATACTCATTTTTATCATTGTACGCTCTTTCTAAACAATATTTTGGATAGAACCATGCGTCTGTACTCGATTTATTATTGTATGCTTATTCTATACCATATTTTTGGTTAGAATCACAATTACATACTTGTTTCAGCTAATCTAGGCCACTTCTATACCTTATTTTGGTTAAAGTCACTCATTTGTTCTAGTTTTCATCATTGTACGCTAATTCTAAACCATAATTCAGTTAGAATCACCCATCTATACCCATTTTTATCTTTGTATCCATCCTTGTACGCTCATTCTACATCTTGAATTATCCATCTATACTTGTTTTCATCATTAAAAGCTCTTTCTAAGCCATATTTTGGTTCGAATCAACATCTATACTCATTTTCATCATTGTACGCTCATTATAAACCATATTTCGGTCATTATTGCCCATCCACACTCGTTTTTATTATTGTCTTTTCATTCTGCACCATATTTCGGTTAAAGTTAATCATCTATACTCAATTTTCTCATTGTATGCTCATTCTACACCATATTTCGAATAAAATCATATTTATAGACCCGTTTCCACTAATCTAGACCGCTTCCATACCTTATTTCGGTTAGAATCACTATTTATACCCGTTTTCACTATTCGACGAGTATTTAAAATCTTATTTCGGTTAGAACATATTTCTATACTCGTTTCCACAAATCTAGGCCATTTTTTACCTTATTTTGGTTAGAGTTACACGACTATACTCGGTTACAATTTTACACCCATTATAAACATTTAGACTAAAATCCCCATCTATCCTTTTTTCACCGTTCTAGGCCTATTCTATACCATATTTCTCGGTCAGAGTAAACCACCTATACTCATTTTCACCATTCAATGCTTGTTTGATACCATATTTCAGTTTGAATCACCTATTTATACTCGATTTCATCATCGCGCGCTCATTCTAAACCATATTTTTGTTAAAATCGCTCATTCATCCCCATTTTCACCATTCAACAGGCATTTGAAAACCTATTTCGGTTAGACTTATAATTATACACTCATTTTCACCAGTCTATGCCCATTTCATACCATATTTTGGTTAAAATAACCCATCTATACTGGTGTTCACTATTCTACGTCTATTCTATACCATATTTCACTTAAAATCAACCATCAACACTCGATTTCAACATATACAATCATTCTAAACTATATATCAATTAGAATCATTTACTTATACTCATTTCCCCTAGTTTTCGAGCATTTGATACATTATTTTGGCTAGAATCACATTTATATAGTCATTTTTACTAATATAGGCCACTTTTATACCTCATTTCGGTTAGAGTTATGTATTTATACCCTGTTTCACAAATCTACGTCCATTCTAAATAATATTTCAATTGGAATCACCCATCTGTACTCGTTCTCACCATCTATACCTGATTTATACCATATTTTACCCATCTACACTCGTTTGCACCATTCTATACCTGTTTGGTACCATAATTCAGTTAGAATCACCTTTCTATACTCATTTTCATCATTCTATGCTTATTTTATACCATATTTCGGTTAGAATAACTCATTTATACTCATTTTCACCAGTCTATGGCCTTTTTTATCGTATTTTGGTTAGAATCGCCCATCTATACTTGTTTTTATCACTGTATGCTCATTCTACTCCTTAAATCACCTATCTATACTCGTTTTCATCATTGTATGCACTTTCTAAACCATATTTCGGATAGAAACATGTGTCTATACTCGGTTCCATCATTGTATGCTCATTCTACACCATATTTCGGTTAGAATCATAATAAAATACTTATTTCAGCTAATCTAGGCCACTTCTATACCTTATTTCGGTTAAAATCACTCATTCATACTAGTTTTCAATATTGTACGCTAATTCTAAACAATAATTTGGTTAGAATCACCCATCTATATCCATTTCCATCCTTGTACGCTCATTATGTATCTTGAATCACCAATCTATACTCATTTTTATCATTAAAAGCTCTTTCTAAGCCATATTTCGGTTCGAATCACCATCTAT
This sequence comes from Iris macrosiphon, assembly GCA_036927795.1. Taxonomy (NCBI): domain Eukaryota; kingdom Viridiplantae; phylum Streptophyta; class Magnoliopsida; order Asparagales; family Iridaceae; genus Iris; species Iris macrosiphon. The sequence continues at coordinate 82,496,389 of JAYESA010000018.1, forward strand.
ATTAGTTTTTATCATTGTACGCTCATTATAAATCATATTTCGGTCATAATCACCCATCTACACTCGTTTTCATTGTTGTCTTTTTATTTTGCACCATATTTCGGTTAAAGTTAATCATCTATACTCAGTTTTCTCATTGTATGCTCATTCTACACCATATTTCGGATAAAATCACATTTTTGCTAACTGATTGGTCGTAGGTTCGAATCCTACTTGGGGAGATTTGATTGATTCTTATTAATGACGAGGAACACATTTTTGCTATGCTACTAATACTTGCACTTGCTCCGCTATTCTGCCCAAGCCTGGCTGAGGAAGAGTTACGGGGAGTAAAACACAAATATGCTGATTCCAATTCCAACCCTATTACTATACGTAATGATACACATTTTCATGATAAATAAAAAGTAAGGCCATTTCAACAAAAGACCATACCCAAGTTCAATAGCTTTGCGTCCGCTATCCCGATCATGATTTTATTACCCCCAGAGGTAAAGGTCCTTTCCTTTTGGGCCGGTTGTGGGCGAGGAGGAATTCGAACCCCCGACACCGTGGTTCGTAGCCACGTGCTCTAATCCTTTGAGCTACAGGCCCCACCCACCCCGTCTCCACTGGATTTGTTCCCGGGAGTACCCTCAAAGAGGAACCTCTCCTCAGCCATTTCGTTTCGGGTTAAGAAGGAAGATGGGAAAGCGCGTTTCTCTCTATAAGAACAGTGCATTCCCAGGTGTGAAGTAGGAGAGAAGAGATGTCATAATTGGGGTTTTAAATAAGATGACCTTTGCATTTTTGATTTTGATCTTTTTCATATTTAAAAAGTCAAATAAGAGGTGTTAAGCTTTTTATCATTCTGGCGTTGAGCTATTTTCTGCAGGACCTCCCCTACAGTATCGTCACCGCAGTAGAGTTTAACCACCAAGTTCGGGATGGATTGGTGTGGTTCCTCTATACCTAGGACACAAGAATATCAAACCATGAACGAAGAAAGGCATGAGAGAAAAGCATATTGGCTAGTGATTGTGAGGCCCCAATTCTTGACTGGAAGGGACACCAAAAGCTCCGCCCTTCCATCTCTTGGATAGATAAAGAGGGAGGGCAGAGCTTTTGGTTTTTCATGTTGTCAAACAGTTGAACAATAAAAATAGATGGCGAGTGCCTGATCGAATTGATCAGGTCGTGTAGGAACAAGGTTCAAATCTCTCGGTCTGTTAGGATGCCTCAGCTGCATACATCATGTACTTCCACTTGACACCTACCGTAATAATAAACGGCTCGTCTCGTCGTGACCTTATCTTGGATTCTCAATACTTCTGTCGCTCCATCCCCGCAAGGGCAGAGAACCCGTCGCAGTCTCGACTGTGCTACCGGAGGCTCTGGGGAAGTCAGAATAGGAGAGCACTCATCTTGGGGTAGGCTTACTATTTAGATGCTTTCAGCAGTTATCCGCTCCGCACTTGGCTACCCAGCGTTTACCGTGGGCACGATAACTGGTACACCAGAGGCACGTCCTTCCCGGTCCTCTCGTACTAGGGAAAGGTCCTCTCAATGCTCTAACGCCCGCACCGGATATGGACCGGACCAGCCCACAAAAACGAAATGATCCCTCCGTAACTTCATGGTATACCCATGGATTGGCCAGTTCCTATTTGGAAGGTTGTAATTTCTTAACCGCTGCAGTTTCTACTCCTGCTAATAGTTTAGCCCACTCTTTGTTGCTACTATGGGGCCCTGAAGCACAAGGAGATTTTACTCGTTGGTGTCAATTAGGCGGTCTGTGGACTTTTGTTGCTCTCCATGGTGCTTTCGGACTAATAGGTTTCATGTTACGTCAATTCGAACTTGCTCGATCTGTTCAACTGCGACCTTATAATGCAATCGTATTCTCTGGTCCAATTGGTGTTTTTGTTTCCGTATTCCTGATTTATATTTGCCCAGAACTCATGGTTCTAAAAAGAAAGTATTGACACGTCTGCTTAGTCCTTTGCCTCTGCTTCCGCAGGGCAAGAATTCGTCTAATTAGATCAGCAATATAAGAATAAAAAATCCCCAATCTTTTTTTTGTTGATCAGGCGACACCCGAATTTGAACCGGGGATAAAGGATTTGCAGTCCCCCGCCTTATCACTTTGCCATGTCGCCGCCTAATTCGATCCAATCAAAAATGGATAAAAATATTATCCATAATCCATATTCTACTACAATTTTTTTTTATCTTAAATCACGTCGGTCGTACTTATCCTAAAAAAAAGGAATTCCTATTTTTATTGGATCCAGTTTAGATTATCCTACTCGATTGTATCTCAAAATAGACAAAGCTTAAAAACTTCTCTTTTCTGTTGAAAATAGAAAAAAATAGATTTTCGGTCACAGGCTGCAAAATTAGGGTAAAATTATAATAATTAACCATTTACTTTACTTTGAATTAGGAAACCTAATTTATTTATGACTAAATCCATTATTTTCAATAATAAATGATTTTTATTTTAAATTATAACAACATATATATATGTATATGTAAACTCCAAACCCAGAACATAAATTGTTATTACCCAGATCAGATACCGAGCTGGGTCTTACTCTTATGCACATATCCCTATAGAAAATCGTCGTCCTTGAATTTTTTATTGAATATATTGAATAGAAAAAAGAAATTTTGATAGGGTGTGCCCCATGTTGCCCCAAGTGACATTATAATAAAAGGTATGATATATGGATAACTCGATAACCATATTGGCATTTACTTAACAAATACAACTTGTTTTTATTATAATAATATATATATTACAGAATTCAATCGTATTCCATCAATTCTACTACCAAAAGGAATCCACACATTTTTTTTTGAACGTGTGAAATGAAGTGTGCTAAAAAAAGGAAACTCTATTTCTGATTATTCTGTCTTTATCTCATTCATAGAGAGGAGATTTTATCCTGAATCCATTTATTTTTTGGTACCCAATCTCATTTTAATATCATAATAATAGGTAGAAATTGGATCTATTTTTATATTCTAGACAAGACTCCATAAGTGTAAGTGACAGAATTTTTTTCCAGGAATGTTTTCTCCATTTTTTTTATATATGTACTTGTCGCAAATTTGAATTTGCGTCAAAAATGCTCTTCATTTCTTCGCCATGCCCCCGTTAATACGTATGAAATAAATATATAAATATATGGAGTTGGATAAAATTTTCCTGTGATTCAGTAAACAAAATATACATTCTATCATTACGAGATCGATCCGTATCCGTAGGTTCAATTAATAGTGAACCAATAATGGTATTTTTTCATTCAATAAAGAGGAAATTTAAGATTAAGATGCTCTGTAATGGAAATGAGGGAATGTCCACAATACTTGGATTTCGTATTTTACTATAATTAGTATTTTGGGCATTAAAAGATATTTTGGACTGATAATTATTCCAAAAAAGACTGTTGATTTCGCAACAAAACACTCATCCCCGGCAATGCAAGAGAGGCCATCGAGAAACTACTAAACATGGTAAATATTTTTGGCATTGGAATAGATATTCCACCCATTTCGTCGAGATAAACAAGATGTATTATATCACAACTCGTTCCCGCTAAGAAAAATAGCGCAGCGCCAATAAATCCATGAGAGAGTATTTGTAAAATGGCCCTGTTGAGCCCCATGTCGGTTATAGAACCAATTCCTATAATTGTAAAACCCATGTGAGATACAGAAGAATAGGCTATTCTCCTTTTTAAATTACATTGACCAAGAGAGGTTGAAGCTGCATAGATTATTTGCATTGTCCCCACTATCACCAACCAGGGAGAAAATATAGAATGAGCATGCGGTAATAATTCCATATTGATCCAAATTAATCCATAGGCTCCCATTTTTAATAAGATTCCTGCTAGAAGCATACATGTACTGTAATGTGCTTTTCCATGAGTATCGGGTAACCATGTATGTAGGGGTATAATCGGCGATTTGACAGCATAAGCAATAAGGAAACCAAAATATAATATTATTTCCAATGTCACGGGATATGATTGATTGGCTAATCTTTCAAAATCCAATGTTGGCCCATTGGAACCGTATAAACCCATACCCAGAACTCCTATTAATAGAAAAATAGAACCCCCTGCAGTGTACAAAATAAACTCTGTATCTGAGTACAAACATTTTTTTCCTCCTATACTCATATTTCGGTCATATTTCGGTTAGAAAACGAGTATAACTTTAACCATATTTCGGTCATATTTCGGTTAGAAAACGAGTTTTTTATAACGTATCAATAAGATAAACCCATGCTGCGAGTTGTTTCATGCCATAAATAAACACGGGCACTCAAAAAATTTGTTGGACAAGCGGATTCGCATCTCTTACAACCTACGCAGTCCTCGATTCTTGGGGCGGAAGCAATTTCCTTAGCTTTACGTCCGTCCCAAGGTATCATTTCCAATACATCTGTGGGGCAAGCTCGTACACATCGAGTACACCCTATACATGTATCATAAATTTTTACTGAATGTGGCATTGGATCTATAAATTCCAGTTTTGGACATAAATTTTTTTTGATCTGGTAAAATAAGTAGACTTGTATATTTATATTGCGGACACCAGACGAATCAATGGTTTATCAAAATCTTAAGAATCAATAGATTTTAAAATCTGTTCATGAGAAAGGACCATAAGGCTTTGATTTTCGTTTCAATAACATGCTAATATGAGTTACACATATTAATTCAAATTGTCCAACAAATGGTTCATTTTCTTACTATGAATTACTATAAATAAACAAATAATATTATATCTATCCATATATAAATAATAAATAGATATATATTATCCATTTAATAGATATGCTAATTTTGACTAATTATTCAATAAATTCGATTGATTGATACGAATTGATTTTCTGTTACGATGGATCGACGAAACAATAGCTAGCCCAATAGCTGCTTCAGTGGCCGCAATTGCTATAATAAAGATGGAAAAAATATCTCCTTTTAATTGTTGACTATCAAATACATCAGAAAATGTTACAAGATTTATATTAACCGAATTTAGTATAAGCTTAAGACACATAAGCGCCCTAACCATATTTCGACTTGTGATCAGTCCATAGATACCGATAGAGAATAAATAGACACTCAAAAAAAGTACATGTTCGAACATCATTGACTAATTCCTCATCAATCTAGATTCATTTCAACATGAACAACAAGCTAATCGATTCGATTGACTAGAATAGAGCAATTACAGAAAAAGAGGGTATTGGCATTAGATTTAACTAAAATGAAGCCCTCGATAAGTATAGCAGTTTTGGGACTATTCATTTCATCTATTTTATATGGATCCGTTTATTCGTCTTTTTAGAATTTGGATTTAATTAATTCATTTTTAAAGGCGATCCAAAGAGAATTTTCTTGGACCGAATCAAAATTTTGATATATAATTGGTCATATAATCGTGGTTACATAGATATTTTTTATATGAAGATTTTCACTGTGGGTATAAGAAGATTAGCTGAACTAATTCAGTTTTTTGATAGACGTATAATTGATGGAATTATAAATGGAATTGGCCTCGCAAGTTTCTTTATAGGGGAAGGGATCAAATATATGGGAGGTGGGCGAATCTCATCTTATCTATTCTTGTATTTATCTTATGTATCAATCTTTTTATTAGCTTTTCTATTTTTAGTAAAGAAATTTCCTTTTTTTTCTTCTTTAAGTTTTCCCAATTCCCAATTATCTTGATACCCATCAAGATAAGAATCTTCGTAAACTGGGCTTTCTTTTTTAGTCTTCTTCGTTTCGTAAGTTGTTTCTACATCGCTTTCTTCCTTTCTTTCTCCCCCTTCTTCCTTTTCTTTCATTTTCTTAGTGAAAATAGGCGACGACATTCTGCCTAAATAGTAGACACAGGTGATAAATAAGAGAATACTAAATATTCGAGCCATAGAATTTCTTAATTCTTCCATTATTTCTCATTATTCACCCGTCTAGATAACCTTTTCAGTGGATTCTGTAAAGAAAGGGTTACTGTTTCTTTCGTTCCGTTGAAAATAATGGAAGAATTCTGTTCGTAAGAATAAAGAGAAGCAGATTTATTCTATACTCGATAAGTACCAATACGCAATGGGAGTATCGGTCCCTTTTTAGGGGAAGGAATGCATAGATACTTATTCATTATTCGAACAATCAACGGACCCATTCGTTCAAATTTTGATTTATTTTGTCTTCCTATATAAACCTTCAATCTATGTATAAAATAGAATAAACAAAAAAAAAATGATGAAGACAATAAACCCATTCTTACTTTTCCATATTAAAGTGAAACACAGTACTTCATTTTTGTTTCTTAAATTTAATGCCCATTGGTGTTCCAAAAGTACCTTTTCGGAGTCCTGGAGAGGAAGATGCAATTTGGGTTGACGTATAGTGCGGCTTGTCAGACATATTGGGTTATACGGGATTTACCCGTTTTCTCACCCGATCGAGATATCCTCCGTTTTGCCCAAGAAATATTGTATTGATTGAACCATTAATCATTCGGAGCGTTAAGTGAAATTAGATGAATTTATAAATATTATCAATTAGAAGAATTTATGGTTGACTTGGACTAATAAAATAAAGTATCTAGACTCCGTTCAGAAAATACCAAATCAATAATGGTAATATATGCACGATTACCACTTGTATCATAGACAATTCTTATACTTATTATAGAGAGGGGTTATCTGAAACTGTCGTGCTAATAAGTATGATGAATACATCAAATAGTTTAGTTTGGGGGAATGCATGAAACGAATTGCAAAAAAGTAGTAGCAAAAAGAAGTGGTACTGAGATCATTTGCCCCATACGCGCAAATAGAATTCGGACAGATCTTTCCCCGGAGTAGAACATAAACCTAAAAGAATTAAAAGAGCCCATTCAGGAACAAGAAAATGACATCGTAATTTTCATCTCGACGAAACAATACATCAATGAAAGGTTAATTAAATCAGTAAATTCTTTTTTTAGGGAAGGGGCCAAAACCCATGTTTTTTGAAAAATGGAGGAAAAACCCCTTTTTAGAAAAACGGAAATCTGTTACAAAAAAAGATATAGGAGTAGAATCGACACGTTGATTCTTTTTTCGCTATTTTATTTTTGAGCCTTATGCATCCAAAGGTGCACGTACGGTTCCTAAGGGGTACAATTTTGTCCTAATCAACCGACTTCATCGAGAAAGGTTACTTTTTTTAGGGCAAGAGGTTGATAGCGAAATCTCGAATCAACTTGTTGGTCTCATGGTATATCTTAGTATAGAAGATGATACTAAGGATCTTTATTTGTTTATAAACTCTCCCGGCGGATGGGTAATACCAGGAATAGCCATCTAAGACTATGCAATTTGTATCACCCAATGTACATACAATATGCATGGGATTAGCCGCTTCAATGGGATCTTTCATTCTGGTCGGAGGAGAAATTACCAAACGTATAGCATTCCCTCACGTTTGGCGCCAATGAATATTTATTTGAAAAAAAAGAAGACTATGCCTTCGCCATATCAAATATGAATAATAAGTAATATTAGCATGGCACTTCGAGTTCGATATGAACAATCCATTATTGTTTTTCTTAACATAAGATTTTGTATCGAGATAGTAGTATGAAACAAGGGTTATTTCCGATCTTATGTGTCGGGAGTACATTTCAGCGTCACAAACCATTTTCTTCCACACTAGAAGTCTCTTTACTGATATTTATGTTATGAAAAAAAAGAAAGAGTACAAAAATGGTAAAAAAAAATCATTTTTACTTATTTTGATCATATAAAAAAGAAACTTTGGGATTGCTAAATAGATAAATATAGAAAGCAACAGAACCATCATAGTAATCTGTCTTCCTATGATACGAAAGGAAAGGTGGTAAATGGATCACTCAACGATTTGGATCGTAGGGATCCTATTTCTTTCTTCGATAGAATATAAAGGAGGAAAAAGTAAATACCATTGCGGAGCCGTATGCAATGACCAAAAGATGCCTGTACGGTTGTTCAATTCTATTCTATTTTTTACTTCTTGTTTTTTATCCCTTACTTGACCCCAATCGCTCGAGATAGAAGAACCATTCATGCATAATGTTATATCAATATTATCAGGGTTATGATTCACCAACCCGCTAGTTCTTTTTATGAGGCACAAGTAGGGGAATTTATCCTGGAAGCGGAAGAACTACTGAAACTTCATGAAACCCTTACAAAGGTTTATGTACAAAGAACGGGCAACCTTTTGTGGGTTATATCCGAAGACATGGAAAGAGATGTTTTTATGTCAGCAACAGAAGCCCAAGCTCATGGCATTTTTGATCTTGTAGCGGTCGAAAATAAAAATACTGGGAATTCTACGTAAATTTAATTCATGATTCCATTTCCATTTCAAACTCAAACCATAATTTGAATTTTTCGTAATTTGATATTGAATCAAAATAAATCATAATCATAATCATCAGGTTAAGATCGATCTAAACCAAACTATTATATCCATATATACGACATGCCAACTATTGAACAACTTATTAGAAACACAAGACAGCCAATAAGAAATGTCACAAAATCTCCCGCTCTTCGAGGATGTCCTCAGCGTCGAGGAACATGTACTAGGGTGTATGTGCGACTCGTTTAGATCATGAGTTCTAATAAATGAAACAATTTTTCCAGTACCAATTGCCAGTCACATAGGATAGATAGAGTGGAAGAAGGGTATTTATTACCTAAAAATGAAGATCTATTGGTCTATCATATATCTATCTATCATATACCTATATTATTTGTGTATATAATATCTATAATTGTTTGTGTATGGAATTTATGGTTTCCATTGGTACAAATCCAATCACCTCCATTTGAGCTGAGAAGAAATTCCCCATTGGTAGCAATAGTTATCCATTAAGCGGAGGAAATAGTACTATAAGAAGCAAAAAAGCATGTTCTTATTCTTGAAAGAACGGACTAACAAGGTCAGCTACTTAGCCAACTTTTCTAATTAAATGCCATCACTGTATGGGTAGCCTTTTTTGTGAAAAGAGCTATCTATTATTGTATAATTGATGGGTAGAGCCAAAGATTATGAACTATACAAGTTCACAATAACATTTGATTAAATGAAAGAGGGGGCTCCGGTGTATAGAGAAGACCTCACCGTTTACGAAGTAACCATAGAAACAATGGAACCCACTATTTAGATTTTTTTAGTATCGATAAAATTTCTTATTTCCAAGTAAAATGTCTGGAAGGAATAAAAAATCGTGGTTGGGAAGGTCATAGTAGCAAAAGCCATTGGAATTTTTATTTTATATATCGGAATAATCCGTTTTGTTATTAAGCAACCGGGGAATAAAATGATAACTGAAAGAAGAAAAATCAATTAGTTATTTATTAAAGTTTAATTTGATTCAATGACCAGAGTGAAATGAGGATATATAGCTCGGAGACGTCGAACAAAAATTCGTTTATTTGCATCAACCTTTATGGGGGCTCATTCAAGACTTACTCGAACGTCTACTCAACAGAAAATGAGAGCTTTGGTTTCCTCTCATCGGGATAGGGGCAGACAAAAAAGGATTTTCATCGTTTGTGGATCACTCGGATAAATGCAGTAACTCATGAAATAGGGGTATTCCATAGTTATAGTCGATTAATACACAATATGTACAAGAAGCAATTGCTTCTTAATCGTAAAATACTTGCACAAATAGCTATATCAAATAAGAATTGTCTTTACATGATTTCCAATAAGATTCTCAAATAAGGGGGATTCTAAAGTAATATTAATATATAGAAATGATTGAAAAAGAATTCCCGGAGTCCATTCTCCGGGAAGATAGAATAAAAAGAAATTAAGATTAAGTAGTAGGAACGAACGAACATCTTTCAATAAAAAAAGATTTCTTCTTCCCCTATTTGTTGTTTCTTATAACACAACAAGAAACCCGGATTCTAGACTTTTTCAAACAAAAAATAAATCCGAGCTTGAGTTCCGATTGGAGTTTTGAGTAAATTGAGGAGTATGCCTATTTATTTCTGGTTCTTGGGATCGACTCGGCTCTCTCAAATTGTTTCTCATTATTAAGAAAAGGTAACAAAGATAAAATACGAGCTTGTTTTATAGCAATAGTAATTAATCGTTGTTGTTTCAAGGTCAATTGAAGAAATAATTGGAAAATAAAATAGCAAGTACAAAAAAGAGTAATAAACCACAGTATAGACTGGTATGATTCAATTCAACATTTTGTTCATTCGGATTTGATTGTGTCATAGCTCTATAATTCGAATTAGGTTTATCGTTGGATGAACTGCATTGCTGATATTGACCCCAAAAAAGAAACGGTAGGTACAGCTAGTCCGTGAACATCTAACCATCGCACTATAAAAATTGGATAGGTTCGATCTATGGTCATTGGTGGCCTCCTAAAAGGATCTACTAAATTCATCGAGTTGTTCCAAAGGATCAAAACGGCCAATTATTAATGGAATCCCCTGTCGGCTCTCTGTGAAATACTCGTTTGGCCGAGGACTTCCAAACACATCATAAGCTAAACCCGTACTAACGAATAACAACCCTCAATGAATAGGAAAGGTATAGTAATGCTATGAATGACCAAGTATCGAATACTGGTAATAATATCAGCAAAAGAACGTTCTTCCATACTTCCAGACATGCTGAGCTCCACAAATTCTTGTACATTCAAAAAAGGGGAATCGATTCCGTGAAAGATGGGATCAGTAAATAGAAAACCACTGATATTGCATCTTTGTTAGATCGTCAATTTTGTACCAAAGGTGTATTTAGAGTATACCAAATCAGTATAACTATCCTTCCTCTGGCACAGCAACGCAGTCCAGTATCGAAATGAAAGGCTACTAAATTCTTTTCTTCTTTTTTGTTCTTTGTCTATGCATAATTGTATGTTATTCAATAGATCAATAGAAAATTCCCAAAATTCCTTATAAATAAAGTTTCTGCTATTGGCTTCATAATGTAAAGTGAGATCTTGGGAAAGTTTGAATCAACGGGTTCTAATATAATAATTCATGAAAAATATTTTTTATTATATTCACACAATTATATGTAAAAGTAAAATTTGAAAATCCTTTTTATGATTACCATTTTTTTGTTCGAATCTTTTATTCATTTCAAGTAATTGGTTGGTCGTAGAAAAAATATACTATAACACAATAGTAGATAGTATTTGATGAAAGAAACAGAACATAGTTGGAACAATCAATATGCATGATGCAACCGTTGTTGTATTAGATAAAAAAAAGGTTCTTTATTGACCGACCCACAAAATGGAATCCCTTGATATGGAAATACAGAATATAGAATAGAACCTAAAAGGATAATGGAAGTTGCTCTTTTTCGAATCGAGTTGGACCCGAAATAAAAAATGAAAATCAAGGTTTTGTTTTACTTTTTCGAAAGATCGGGGGACACCCTTTTTTTCTTCTTATTCGAGATATTCTGGACAATTAACTAACCTATTACTGAACCGATCCCATTTTTTATTTCAAAATGACTTAAATAGAATTTAGTTTTTGAATGAAGTTCCACGACACAGTGAGTTCTTATTACTATTTTATTCAACTCACAAATTTTATAATGAATTTGTTGATCCGAAATCGCAGGATTGGTCGATATCACAACCAATGAGTCTATTTTTTCCACCTATGTAACTCTATTTTTTTAGTGCCATCCATCTATAATGATTAATGAATCAAGAACTTTCAATGGAAACTAAACTTATTCTGTCAATTGGTTTTTTCGTCGTATCTGAGAAAAATAGAAACTTAGGTAAGTGTTTTATCAACATATGTATCAAAAGAAAATATCTAATTAAGCTCTTTCATGCCTACTATAACTAGTTATTTCGATTTTCTATTGGTTGCTTCAACTATAACCCCAGCTCTATTGATTGGTTTGAACAAGATATGACTTATTTGAAATGAATTGAATGAACAATTCATAAAAATGAATATTTCTCTGAGATTTCAGGTATTTTATGGCCCTTTCCTACGTTAATTGTGAACTCTTGGTCATTGAGATTCGCGGACAATTCAGATTAATATTTAGGGATAGATCTTACCTTTCTTTTTATACTATTAAACAAACAAATTGAAATGATTGAAGTTTTTCTATTTGGAATCGTCTTAGGTCTAATTTCTATTACTTTAGCAGGATTATTTGTAACTGCATATTTACAATACAGACATGGTGATCAGTTGGACCTTTGATTGAATAACATTTTTTTGATTGACCTCCTGTAAGAAGGGGGTCAAATTCAAGTAGCAATTCAACTGTGTTTTGTTAAGTTTTTTTTATTATGATTCAACATAACATAAACGATCCAATAGTTATGTTATGTCCCGTAGATGAAGAAATGGTTTGCTCCTCTTATTTCTCGAACTGAGAGATCCATGAATCGGGATCCTGACACATATAGATACAAAATGGTCCAATGGGAGCAAGAATTTCCAGGAACATTTGGAACATTTCGTTTCTGAGCAGAAGGACCATTTTCAAGTAGTGTTCAATCGATTACGTATTAATCAATTTCGATTGATTGGTCCGAGGCTATCGACCCACAAAAAAATATGACCATAGACCATGTTCAATAAATCAAAAAGAGAAGTAACTTGGACAAAAAGAGAAGTAACTTGGACAAAAAGAAACGAAGTGACTTAGACAAATCTTGTTTGTCGATAGCCTCGGACCAATCAATCGAATATTGATTAATACGTAATCGATCGAAAACTACTTGAAAACGGTCCTTCTGCTCAGAAACGAAATGTTCCAAATGTTCCTGGAAATTCTTGCTCCCATTGGACCATTTGTATCTATATGCGTCAGGATCCCGATTCATGGATCTCTCTGTTCGAAAAATAAGAGGAGCAAACCATTTCTTCTGATCTTTTTCAAATTCGATAAATGTTGGTTGATCGTATATTTCATTATAGTTATATGATTCAGAGTATCGTTTCCTATTTGATCCCTTTGAATTCCATATTCGAAGTTGCGATCGGATCTATTCATTAAAAAGAATCGATTCCATACATTTCTTATGTACCCATAGGTGCTATATTGGATTTGAATCAGATTTCGGATCAATCTATATTGATTGACTGCCTCCATTATGTTGTTGCTAGCAAATACCGTTGTTTTAGCTTTGGATCTTCCAAATTATTCCCGCAATAGATTCGGACCAGTTTTTTTCTAATCCTTCAATAAAAAGATTCATTCTCTTCATAAAAAAGAGGAGGTAGAACCAATAAAGATTTTTTTTTCAATTCATCTCTGGAGTTGAATACCTCATTCAAGAATTTTTTTTGATCCAACCCGTAGGAATCAATAGAAAAGACAAATCCCCTATGATACACCAAATCTGGCTCGGTTATTGATAGAGTGAATAGATCTGCCATTTCTTGAAATCTCTCTTCTGATTCAAAATCATGGTGTAACGTGTATCCCCCTGTTCCGGTCATGGAATAGATGAAATAAATCAAAAAATGGATTTTTGTTCAAGAATGAAATCTTATTGGAACTGTCCATATTCGGTTCATCCTTCGGAACCATATCACATCCCGGATCTGATGAAATAGGATGAATTGATACTCCAAATTCGGGGGTCAAAGAGTTTCATAAAACGTTCTTGGTGGAAAAAATGTGAGTGAAAGGTCCCACTGAATTGAATTTGATCCATGAATCTAAGAAATAGTGAGAATTCTTGATCTTTCTCAATAGCTCTCTCAATTCGAAGATCCAGGATTTGAATTGATGCCCTTTCATTGATTCCTCCTAAAGATTTTCATTGATTCCTCCTAAAAATTTCATTTCAATTGGAATTTGGTTATTCACGATGTACGATGAGCCCCGTTAAGCATCCATGGCTGAATGGTTAAAGCGCCCAACTCATAATTGTAAATTCGTAGGTTCAATTCCTGCTGGATGCACGCCAATGGTTCAATAAGTCTATGGAATCTCATCATCCATACATAACGAATTGGTATGTTATATTCATACCATAACATATGAACAGTAAGAACTAGAATTATTATCGATACTGGAACTCATAGGGAAGAAAATGGATTTATGGATGGAATCAAATATACAGTATTTACAGAAAAAAGTATTCGGTTATTGGGGAACAATCAATATACTTCTAATGTCGAATTAGGATCAACTAGGACAGAAATAAAGCATTGGGTCGAACTCTTCTTTGGTGTCAAGGTAATAGCTATGAATAGTCATCGACTCCCGGGAAAGGGTAGAAGGATGGGACCTATTATGGGACATACAATGCATTACAAACATATGATCATTAAGCTTCAACCAGGTTATTCTATTCCACCTCTTATAGAGAAAAGAACTTAAAACAAAATACTTAATAACACGGCGATACATTTATTCAAAAATTCTACCCCGAGCACACGCAATGGAGCCGTAGACAGTCAAGTAAAATTCAATCCACCAAAAAATTTGATCTATAGACAGCATCGTTGTGGCAAAGGTCGTAATGCCAAAGGAATTATTACCGCAGGGCATAGAGGGGGAGGTCATAAGCGTCTATACCGTAAAATCGATTTTCGACGGAATGAAAAAGACATATCTGGTAGAAAAGGGTCAAGAGACTGCAGGAAATTTTAATAGCTGGGAAACATGGGACATCAGTATATTCGATCGAGAAGAGATGGGAAACATGCTCAATATATTTTGGTTAATTATACCATATTCGTTTTCACCAGTCTATGCCTATTTCAACCATATTTTGGTTAAAATCACCCATCTATACTGGTGTTCACCATTCTACGTCTATTGTATACCATATTTTAGTTAGAATCACCTATCAACACTCATTTTCATTATATACACTCATTCTAAACTATATATCAATTAGAATCATTTTCTTATACTCGTTTCCACTAGTTTATGGGTATTTGATACTTTATTTTGGCTAGAATCATATTTATATAGTCATTTTCACTAATATAGGCCACTTTTATACCTTATTTCGGTTAGAGTTATGTGTTTATACTCTGTTTCACCAATCTACGCCTATTCTAAACTATATGTCGATTGGAATCTCCCATTTGTACTTGTTTTCACCATTTACGCCTGATTTATACCATATTTTACCCATCTACACTCGTTTACACCATTCTATGCTTGTTTGGTACCAAAATTCAGTTAGAATCACCCATCTATACTCGTTTTTATCATTCTATGCTAATTCAACATCATTTTTCGGTTAGAATAAATCATTTATAATCGTTTTCACCGATCTATGACCGTTTTATACCGTATTTTGGTTAGAGTTGCCCATCTATATTTGTTTTCATCACTGTACGCTCATTCTGCTCCTTAAATCACTGATCTGTACTCGTTTTTATCATTGTACGCACTTTCTAAACCATATTTCAGATAAAACCATGCGTCTGTACTCGGTTTCATCATTGTATTCTCATTCTACATCATATTTTGGTTAGAATCATAATTATATACTTGTTTCAGCTAATATAGGCCACTTCGGTTAAAATCACTCATTCATTCTAGTTTTCATCATCGTACGCTAATTCTAAACCATAATTCGGTTAGAATCACCCATCTATACCCATTTCCATCCTTGTACGTTCATTCTGCATCTTGTATCACCCATTTATACTTGTTTTCATCATTAAAAGCTCTTTCTAAGCCATATTTTGGTTCGAATCACCATCTATACTCGTTTTTATCATTGTACGCTCATTATAAACCATATTTCGGTCATAATTGTCTATCTACACTTGTTTTCATTATTGTCTTTTCATTCTGCACCATATTTCGGTTAATGTTAATCATCTTTACTCGGTTTTCTCATTGTATGGTCATTCTACACCATATTTTTTTAAATCACATTTATATACCCGTTTCCACTAATCTAGACCGCTTTCATACCTTATTTCAGTTAGAATCACTAATTTACACCCCTTTCCACTATTCGACGAGTATTTGAAATCTCATTTTGGTTAGAACATATTTTTATACTCGTTTTCACAAATCTAGGCCACTTTTTGTCTTATTTTGGTTAGAGTTACGCGACTATACTCGGTTACAATTTTATACCCATTCTAAACATTTAGAGTAAAATCCCCATCTATCCTTTTTTTTTACCGTTCTAGGCCTGTTCTATACCATATATCTCGGTCAGAGTCACCCACCTATACTCGTTTTCACCATTCAACGCCTGTTTGATACCATTTTTTAGTTAGAATCACCCATCTATACTCGATTTCATCTTCGTGTGCTCATTCTAAACCATATTTCGGTTAGAATCGCTCGTTCATCCCTATTTTCACCATTCTACAGGCATTTGAAAACTTATTTTTGTTAGACTCGCAATTCGTTTTTACCAGTCTATGCCCATTCCATACCATATTTTGGTTAGAATCACCCATCTATACTGATGTTCACCATTTTACGTCTATTGTATACCATATTTCAGTTAGAATCACCCATCGACACTCATTTTCATCAAAACACTCATTCTAAACTATATATCAATTAGAATCATTTACTTATACTTGTTTCCACTAGTTTATGGGTATTTGATACTTTATTTTGGCTAGAATCGCATTTATATAGTCGTTTTCACTAATATAGGCCACTTGTATACCATATTTCGGTTAAAGTTATGCATTTATACTCTATTTCACCAATCTACGCCCATTCTAAACTATATGTCAATTGGAATCATCCATTTGTACTCGTTTTCATCATCTACGCCTGATTTATACCATATTTCACTCATCTACACTTGTTTGCACCATTCTATACCTATTTGGTACCATAATTCAGTTAAAATTACCTATCTATACTCGTTTTTATCATTCTATGCTAATTCAACATCATTGTTAATTAGAATAACTCATTTATAATTGTTTTCACTGGTCCATGACCGTTTTATACCATATTTCAGTTAGAGTCACCCATCTATACTTGTTTTCATCACTGTACGCTCATTCTGCTCCTTAAATCACTGATCTATACTTATTTTTATCATTGTACGCTCTTTCTAAACTATATTTTCGATAGAACCATTTATCTGTACTTGATTTCATCATTGTATGCCTATTCTACATCATATTTTGGTGAGAATCACAATTACATACTTGTTTTATCTAATCTAGGCCACTTCTATACCTTATTTCGGTTAAAATCACTCATTCGTTCTAGTATTCATCATCGTACGCTAATTCTAAACCATAATTCGATTAGAATCACCCATCTATACCTATTTCCATCCTTGTACGAACATTCTGCATCTTGAATCACCAATCTATACTTGTTTTCATCATTAAAAGCTCTTTCTAAGCTATATTTTGGTTCGAATCATCATCTATACTCGTTTTCATCATTGTACGCTCTTTGTAAACCATATTTCGGTCATAATCGCCCATCTACACTCTTTTTCATTATTGTCTTTTTGTTCTGCACCATATTTCGGTTAAAGTTAATCATCTATACTCGGTTTCCTCATTGTATGCTCATTCTACACCATATTTCTATTAAAATCACATTTATATACCCGTTTCCACTAATCTAGACCGCTTCCATACCTTATTTTGGTTAGAATCACTAATTTATACCCGCTTCCACTATTCGACGAGTATTTGAAATCTCATTTCGGTTAGAACATATTTCTACATTTGTTTCCATAAATCTAGGCAACTTTTTACCTTATTTCGGTTAGAGTTACGCGACTATACTCGGTTACAATTTTACACCCATTCTAAACATTTAGACTAAAATCTCCATCTATCCTTTTTTTACCGTTCTAGGCCTGTTCTATACCATATATCTCGGTCAGAGTCACCCACCTATACTCGTTTTCGCCATTCAATGCCTGTTTGATACCTTTTTTCAGTTAGAATCACCCATCTATACTCGATTCATCTTCGCGTGCTCATTCTAAACCATATTTCGGTTAGAATCGCTAATTCATCCACATTTTCACCATTCTACAGGCATTTGAAAACTTATTTCGGTTAGACTCGCAATTCATTTTCACCAGTCTATGTCCATTTCATACAATATTTTGGTTAGAATCACCCATCTATACTAGTGTTCACTATTCTATGTCTATTGTATACCATATTTCAGTTAGACTCACCCATCGACACTCGTTTTCATCATATACACTCATTCTAAAATATATAAAAATTAGAATCATTTACTTATACTCGTTTCCACTAGTTTACAGACATTTGATACTTTATTTTGGCTAGAATCGCATTTATATAGTCGTTTTCACTAATATAGGCCACTTTTATATCTTATTTCGATTAGAGTTATACATTTATACTCTGTTTCACCAATCTACGCCCATTCTAAACTATATGTCGATTGGAATCACCCATTTGTACTTGTTTTCACCATCTACGCCTGATTTATACCATATTTCACACATCTACACTCCTTTGCACTATTCTAAGCATGTTTGGTACCATAATTCAGTTAGAATCACCCATCTATACTCCTTTTTTTTTTATTCTATGCTAATTCAACATCATTTTTTGGTTATAATAACTCATTTATAATCATTTTCACCAGTCTATGACCATTTATACCATATTTTGAGTCACCCATCTATACTTGTTTTCACTGTACGCACTTTCTGCTCCTTAAATCACTGACATGTACTCGTTTTTATCATTGTACGCTCTTTCTAAACCATATTTCAGATAGAACCATGCGTCTGTACTCGATTTCATCATTGTATGCTCATTCTACATTATATTTCAGTTAGAATCATAATTACATACTTGTTTCAGCTTAGCTAGGCCACTTCTATACCTTATTTCGGTTAAAATCACTCATTCGTTCTAGTTTTTATCATCGTACGCTAATTCTAAACCATAATTCGGTTAGAATCACCCATCTATACCCATTTCCATCCTTGTACGCTCATTCTGCATCTTGAATCATCCATCTATGCTTGTTTTCATCATTAAAAGCTCTTTATAAGCCATATTTTTGTTCGAATCACCATCTTTACTCTTTTCATCATTGTATGCTCATTATAAAGTATATTTTGGTCATAATCGCCCATCTACACTCGTTTGCTTTATTGTCTTTTCATTTTGCACCATATTTCGGTTAAAGTTAACCATCTATACTCGGTATCCGCATTGAATGCTCATTCTACACCATATTTCTGTTAAAATCTTATTTATATACCCGTTTCCACTAATCTAGACCGCTTCCATACCTTATTTCGGTTAGAATCACTAATTTATACCCATTTCCACTATTCGACGAGTATTTGAAATCTTATTTCGGTTAGAACATATTTCTATACTCGTTTCCACAAATCTAGGCCACTTTTTGCCTTCTTTCGGTTAAAGTTACGCGACTATACTCGGTTATAATTTAACACCCATTCTAAACATTTAGACTAAAATCCCCATCTATCCTTTTTTCACCATTCTAGGCCTGTTCTATACCATATATCTCGGTCAGAGTCACCCACCTATACTCGTTTTCACCATTTAACGCCTGTTTGATACCATTTTTCATTTTGAATCACCCATCTATACTCGATTCCATCTTCGCGTGCTCATTCTAAACCATATTTTGGTTAGAATCGCTCATTCATCCCCATTTTCACCATTCTACAGGCATTTGAAAACTTATTTCAGTTAGACTCATAATTTATTTTCACCAGTCTTTGTCCATTTCATACCGTATTTTGGTTAAAATCACCCATCTATACTGGTGTTCCCCATTCTACGTCTATTGTATACCATATTTCAGTTAGAATCACCCATCGACACTCATTTTTATCATATACACTATTCTAAACTATATATCAATTAGAATCATTTATTTATACTAGTTTCCACTAGTTTACAGGCATTTGATACTTTATTTTGGCTAGAATCGCATTTATATAGTCGTTTTCACTAATATAGGCCACTTTTATACCTTATTTCGGTTAGAGTTATGCATTTATACTCTGTTTCACCAATCTACGCCCATTCTAAACTATATGTCGATTGGAATCACCCATTGGTACTCGTTTTCACCATATACACCTGATTTATACCATATTTCACCCATCTACACTCGTTTGCACCATTCTATGCCTGTTTGGTACCAAAATTCAGTTAGAATCGCCCATCTATACTCGTTTTTATCATTCTATGCTAATTCAACATTATTTTTCGGTTAGAATAACTCATTTATAATCATTTTCAACGGTC
>JAYESA010000018.1:82516748-82752631 GCA_036927795.1 Iris macrosiphon
TCTGTTCGAATAACTCATCTATACTCGTTTTCACCAGTCTATGACCGTTTTATACAGTATTTCGGTTAGAATCTCCCATTTATGCTTGTTTTCGGTCAATGTACGCTCATTCTGCCTTAAATCACCGGTCTATACTCGTTTTCATCATTGTACGCTCTTTCTAAACCATATTTCGGATAGAATCATGCGCCTGTACTAGATTTCATCATTGTATTACTCATTCTACACCATATTTCGGTTATAATCACATTTGCATACTTGTTCCAACTAATCACGGCCACTTCTATCCCTTATTTCGGTTAAAATCACTCATTTGTACTGGCTTTCATCACCGTACGCTCATTCTAAACCCTAATTCGATTAGAATCACCCATCTATACTCATTTTCATCATTGTATGCTCATTCTACGTCCTGAATCACCCATCTATACTTGTTTTCATCATTATGAGTTATTTCTTAGCCATATTTTGGTTCGGATCACCATCTGTACCCGTTTTCCTCATTATACGCTCGTTCCACACCATACCTCGGTCAGAATCGCCCATCTACACTCGTTTTTATTATTGCCTTTTTATTTTGCACCATATTTCGGTTATAGTTAAGCATCTATACCCGGTTTCCTCATTGTATGCTCATTCTACACCATATTTCGGTTAAAATCCTATTTGCATACCTGTTTCGCCGAATCTAGACCGCTTCTATACCTTATTTCGGTTAGAATGACTAATTTATACTTGTTTTCACTATTCGACGAGTATTTGAAATCTCATTTCGGTTAGAACATATTTCTGTGCTCGTTTCCACAAATCTAGGCCACCTTTTACCTTATCTCGGTTAGGGTTACGCAACTATACTCGGTTACAATTTAACACCAATTCTAAATATTTAGACTAAAATCCCCATCTATCCTCTTTTTCACCATTCTAGGCCTGTTCTATACCATATCTCGGTCAGAATCACCCATCTATACTCGTTTTCACCGTTCAACGCCTGTTTGATACCATATTTCAGTTAGAATCACCCATCTATACTCGATTCCATCTTTGTGTGCTCATTCTAAACCATATTCCGGTTAGAATCGCCCATTCACACCCATTTTCACCATTCTACAGGGATTTGAAAACTTATTTCGGTTAGACTCGCAATTATACACTCGTTTTTACCAGTCCATGCCTATTTTATACCATATTTCGGTTGTAATCACCCATTTGTACTGCTTTTCACCATTGTACGTCTATTTTATACCATATTTAAGTTAGAATCACCTATCGACACTCATTTTTATCATTATACGCTCATTCTAAACTATATTCCTATAAAAATCATTTACGTATAATCGTTTTCCCTAGTGTACGGGCATTTGATGCTTATTTCGGTTAGGGTTGCATTTATATAGTCGTTTTCACTAATCTAGGCCACTTTTATACCTTATTTCGGTTAGAGTTATGCATTTATACTCTATTTCACCAATCTATGCCCATTCTAAACTATATTTCGATTGGATTCACCCATCTGTGCTCGTTTTCACCATCTATGCCTGATTTATACCATATCTCACCCATCTATACTCGTCTGCACCATTCTATGCATGTTTGATTCTATAATTCACTTAGAATCACCCATCTATACTCGTTTTCATCATTCTATGCTCATTCTATACCATATTCTGGTTCGAATAACTCATCTATACTCGTTTTCACCAGTCTATGACCGTTTTATACAGTATTTCGGTTAGAATCTCCCATCTATGCTTGTTTTCATCAATGTACGCTCGTTCTGCCTTAAATCACCGGTCTATACTCATTTTCATCATTGTACGCTCTTTCTAAACCATATTTCGGATAGAATCATGCGCCTGTACTAGATTTCATTATTGTATTGCTCATCTACACCATATTTCGGTTATAATCACATTTCATACTTGTTCCAACTAATCACGGCCACTTTTATCCCTTATTTCGGTTAAAATTGCTCATTTGTACTGGCTTTCATCACCGTACGCTCATTCTAAACCCTAATTCGATTAGAATCACCCATCTATACTCATTTTCATCATTGTACGCTCATTCTACATCCTGAATCACCCATCTATACTTGTTTTCATCATTATGAGTTCTTTCTTAGCCATATTTCGGTTCGGATCACCATCTGTACCCGTTTTCCTTATTATACGCTCGTTCCACACCATACCTCGGTCAAAATTGCCCATCTATACTCGTTTTTATTATTGTCTTTTCATTTTGCACCATATTTCGGTTATAGTTAAGCATCTATACCCGGTTTCCTCATTGTATGCTCATTCTACACCATATTTCGGTTAAAATCCTATTTGCATACCTGTTTCCCCGAATCTAGACCGCTTCTATACCTTATTTCGGTTAGAATGACTAATTTATACTTGTTTTCACTATTCGACGAGTATTTGAAATCTCATTTCGGTTAGAACATATTTTTGTGCTCGTTTCCACAAATCTAGGTCACCTTTTACCTTATCTCGGTTAGGGTTACGCAACTATACTCGGTTACAATTTAACACCCATTCTAAACATTTAGACTAAAGTCCCCATCTATCCTCTTTTTCACCATTCTAGGCCTGTTCTATACCATATCTCGGTCAGAATCACCCATCTATACTCGTTTTCACCGTTCAACGCCTGTTTAATACCATATTTCAGTTAGAATCACCCATTTATACTCGATTCTATCTTTGTGTGCTCATTCTAAACCATATTCCGGTTAGAATCGCCCATTCACACCAATTTTCACCATTCTACAGGGATTTGGAAACTTATTTCGGTTAGACTCGCAATTATACACTCGTTTTCACCAGTCCATGCCCATTTTATACCATATCGGTTGTAATCACCCATTTGTACTGCTTTTCACCACTCTACGTCTATTTTATACCACATTTCAGTTAGAATCACCCATCGACTCTCATTTTCATCATTACACACACATACTAGTTATTAGGGTTTACCAATGCAGTTTCATCTGTACTGCTTTCTGGATCTTGATTCCACGAAAAACAATTGTTTATGTATCAAATCTTTGAACTACAAAGACGTCGATCTAGGCGATGATTTATTTGGCATCTTACGAAAAATTGTGGCACAGAACCTGCTAAGATCGTGCTATTCAAGTGTGAATGGTTCGATCCGATTCAAGATTAAGGTTGGAAAATTGACAAGCATGGTCTTTTGGATATAAACTACAAGCGTAGATATCAAGGCTACGAATCATTTGTCCTATCAAGTCAGGCTCAGCTCGTGTACTTCACAACTTATCCTAGATGGGATACAGCGAGGTCGGATTGGTGGGCAGCATGCAAGACTAAAGCTATAAATACTTAGACGTTGATGAAATAGCTTATCAGGAGGACGAGCTACCCCTTGTAACAAATATTTTAGATGTGGACTCAACGAAAGTTACTCATTACACGACTAATAATGTAGAAGAGGTAGAATTATTCGAAGAGGAAGAGGAAGATGAAGACGAAGTAGATAAAAGTGAAGATGAGGAGGAAGAGGAATAAGAGGACGAGGAAGGCGAATAAGATAAATTTTCTGAAGATGATTAAAAATAAAATATTTTGCCGATTGAATGTACTATATTTTAACTGTAGAATATACTATTTTGATAAAGATATGTATTATATTTTGGCTGTAGAATGTACTATCCATTTAGACTTGTGACACTACAAGTTATTTACTGTGCAATTCTATTAATGTTGTGAGATATGCATAACATTTTGATTGTAGAATGTACTATATATTTGTTTATTTGTTCTATCATCATATGTTGTTATCAAGTATAACAGGATGACGCGGAGCGTTCGACAGGTCCTGAGGTAGACAGAGTGCTCCTCCGATACTGCCTACTGTTGGTTTTGGATCCTCGGCACATAGTACTCCAATATATCGACCAGTCACATCTCCGACTACGACGACGTTACGTGGCAGCATTCCTAGGACGAGTAGTTCCAAGCCTGATACTACTCCCTCATCCAACATTTCTTCTGCTGATGGAACCATGGAGACAGATGAGCATATGGTGGAGGTTGATCTGACGTCATCCCAACATCAACTAGATCCTCCATAGCACCTCCGGACGAGACGAGGACGAAGATTTGGGCCGACGGTACAAAGTAAGTCAATTAGATGGTTTAGCATCATATATATCATTTATTTCTGTATTAATCATATATTATGTCAATTGGATCAACTACTCTGATGCTCCGGATGAGAGAAAGGCATTCTGGTTTGCACTTCAAGGTAAAAGTATATTATATCAATCGTCTAATTTATGCATATTATATAACTTACTAAATTACTTATTACAGTAAACGTATTTCTATCCACCGTACCGGGCCGAGTTGATCGAGTAGATATTTTCTGCCGTTGCCGCCAAGATGATCCGTGATGCTCTGGATGACCAGAAGGCTCGTAATCGTGAAGGAAAACCGATCCAAGCTTGAATCACACCTGAGAAGTGGACTGCGATGAGGGATAGATTCGACGATCAGAGGTCCAAGAAAAGGTCTGAGAAGGCCAAGGCGGCTAGGCAGAAGGCAGCAAAGTGGTATGGTGGCTCGATTTTGATAACAAAATATTTCTGTCGTTTGGTATATTTTTTATTTCAGATATATTATTTTAATACAAGTACGATAAAATGGTAGTAGGATAAAATATTCAATTTTAGAACTAAAAAATATATTTTTAACAGGTACAGAGGGGTGAGAATGTAAACATGATGACCATCTTTCTGGCAACCCATCGAAAGGGCAAAAATCTCATTGATGAGAGGGCCTCGCAGACCTATGTAAGTATTACTTTACTTTGTGTTAATTTTAATATAACTTAGGCAATTATCGAGTATCCAAACTTTTTTAGGCCGAGTATCTTAGGCTGCGTGAGCGTGCGACTGCTAGTGCACCTACAGCGAGAGAGGCTGGTACTTCCTAGCAGCCCTTCCCAGATCCGTCGGCGGACGAGCTGTAAGTGACCGCCACTGGTGGTCTCCAGAGGGGTACGTACAATGGTACAGGATCCTATGGTGCCCTTATTGTGATGCAGTCATCTAGGGCCTTCACGGCAAGTGTGCATTCCCCACAGCCCTCGCAATCGTTGACCCGAGTCCAGGAGGCCATTGACCGTCAGATTACATCTCTCCGTGATAAGTTACTGCGAAGGATGGAGGAGAAGCCTCTGTCTCAGCTGCAGGCGGACGATGCGACGCTTATCACACGATTTGATATGCTCGAGCGCAGCATCATGGAGCTCAGGGATATAACAGCTGATCTTAGAGCGTCGACAGAGCGCAGCGTGACGGAGCTGCAGGCATCACAGCTTCCCATGGGCGAGAGGCTAACGATTATGCAGGATTCAATGGTTCATAGCAGTACGAGGTTGTTATCTACCATAAATTCATACAACCATCGAATAACAGAGTTGGAGCAGATATGTCCTCCTGGTGCGCCTTTATCGACACAGACTCCACCGACGTCACTGCCTTCTCCATCAACATCGGTGTCGATTTCACAGGAGCAGTATGATCTGTTCTTATCCCTGATGCGCGCCGGTGGTCATCCTCCTACAGATCCGCAGTAGTCCTAGTTAGGATAGTTTATTGATTGTTTGTGTTTCAGACCTATGTTATTTGGTTATTTATGAATATTATTTATTTTTGAGACTTTCAAATTTTATTTTTTGTATTCTTTACGATGAGGCTTTCAGACTCAGTTATTTGTTATATTCTTTACGACAAAATTTTCTCCTGACTCGGTTTGTAATCTCAATATTTCATTTTCTTC
Source organism: Iris macrosiphon (assembly GCA_036927795.1). Lineage (NCBI taxonomy): Eukaryota > Viridiplantae > Streptophyta > Magnoliopsida > Asparagales > Iridaceae > Iris > Iris macrosiphon. Next base: position 82,522,562 of record JAYESA010000018.1, read on the forward strand.
AAATTTTACTATATTATTTATATTAAATGTATGTTAATTTATCGATGTTGAGTGTTCAACCGAAGGGGGTCGGCGAACCCAGGAAATTCAACGGAGGGTTACTCCAGGTCTATTTGTATAATTTGTGAATTCATAAACTGCAAGAAGATTGGTTTGGAAACTATTCAGTATTTATTTTTTTTATTTTTCACTGGATCTTTAGTGACATTTTTAGCGACATTTTGTGACGTTTGGTGACATTTATATACGTCGCTAGATACATCGCTAACTATGTTGTTGATTGTCGCTAACAACGTCGCTAAAAATGTCGCTGAGTACGTCGCTAAACTGCTGACATAGCAGTATTGCCAGGTCAATATAACGTCGCTAAATATGTCGCACAATATCGCTAAAAAGAAAAAAATAGCGACATATAGCGACCAACAACACGTCGCTAATTTAGCAACGTGACGTCGCTAAACGTAGCTAATATAGCGACGCATATACGTCGCTTGAAAACATCGGTATATCGACGTTTTACGATATTTTTTCTGTCAGCGACTAGCTTAAAGGCGACTTCATCAAAACATCGCTACAAACGTCGCTAAAATTATGTAGCGATATTTTTTACCATTTAGCGACGTTTTTAGACGTCGCTAATTTGACTTATTCGGTAGTGCATGCATACTAGCAAAGTTTGGTTGCCAACCCTAATAGGATCAACTGGTAGATGGTGAAACCCTAATTATTTTTTTATAGATAAAAAAATAGTATTTATTGTATTTATTACTGATTTTACCATTTTTTATATATTTTTATTTATAAAAGTTAGAATTATAGGTGTTTTATGTAGCAAGTTGACCTAGTTTTGACAAAACTTGACCGTGACAGTTTCAGACTTAACCCCCGATCAAAATCCCTTATTTTAGCATTTAAAATTATATTATTATATTTTAATTCTGATTTATGAGTATTTATTCCAGATTAATTTATTTATTAAAAATTGGTTTTTGTGACTAGTAGGTAACCCGTTATGACCTAGTTTTGGGTTCTACTTGGTTTTGGACTGATAGAATTTATAGGAGATGACCTTATCACTAAAAACCCTATTTTCTAACAAAATTCCAGAATTATTAGTTTTAGTAATAAATGTCTTTAAAAATGATTTTTGGTAATATTTAGTGGCTAGTGATATTTTGGGGTGTAGTTACTTGCATGTGCAACCAACGTAGGATTAATAACTAGATATTAACCTAATTAAACTAAAAGATTAGATTCTAATTAGTGTAATAATTAATTGGTAGGTGTTCGAGATGTTCCTGTGGAGAGCTCCATTCCAGATTTGTTGTGCTCGCAGCTTGGCTTGGAAGGCAAGTACACCTTGCTTGATTGTATTATTCAGTTTACATTATGCCAAGTTTTTATTTTACTAGATGTGTGCATTCGTCTTAGAATTAGTTGACTTACCTGGTATGTTATAAAGATACGTGGTATCTTCTGACCTGCACTGTTTCAAACACATTCACTGTCTGAGTGAGAGAGTGCATGGACTAGCGTGTCGACCGCGTATCGATACGTGAGTTCGCGTCTTGTGTTAGTAGTTGGTGTTAGTTAGTACTAGATTTTATTGAAGTCTTGCATTATGTCTACACTACGTATACAGTTCGGATAGTAACTTGGGTGGGAATAATCTACTAGTGAGCGTATGGAATTTCTGTTTCTAATGGTGTAAATGGTGTATATCGTGTACCCCCGAGTTCTGCGGTACGCCTGGTGGGATGATTATTCTTCTATTTCTCCCCCTCATGCGCCACTAGAGATGTCTCGAGTGCATTTTACATAGATGGTTTAGTTATCCTATTTATTGTTTACTGCTTTACTTTTATGCATGTTGTATTCTTGTGTACTTCTTATGTCCTTCTGAGGACATGGCACCCTTTCCAGGTATAGAAGATCATGATAATTTGTAGGAGCATGGATCAGGACTGGCTACTTCTTTCTCTTTCGATGAGGTCTTCCCTTAGAGCTTCTTGATCACTAGATGATATACTTATTTTGTTGTCTTTGATATTCTAGTTTGGTAGTGGATTTGTCTCCACCCAACTATTAGTTCTTCTCGACTATTTCCTACTTGGTACATTGCCGTATTTGGTTATATATTTCTATTTGGATTTGTGGATAAGATTAGTATTGCCTGTAACTTGTGAAGTTATACACCACTTATGAATTATTATTATTCATAAAACAGCGTACATATGTGTATGGTTTCCATATATTGGAGTTGTCATGTACATACGGCTGACATGCTTACGTATTTCTAGTCATACATATTTTGGGACTGGAGCATGATAAAATTGACGACTGCAAAACTAGCTTCAATGAATAAGGTCGCGGCTCAAATTAGCTCAAATTCTTGCACTTCTGGAAGGGACAGATGTGCCTCAGATCTATAAGATAAAATTAGACTTAGTTTGTGGTTCATGCTCATGCGGAGGGCGGAGGTAAACATCCTATGCTTCAAGGCAATTGAAGGAACACTGAGAAGCTATCCTACATGACCTAGGAATTATGGCAATTGTGTCCGTGTTAAAATTGTGACAACATTATCCCTATGGCGTAGCGGTAAAATCTTTGTGGATCATATGAACCTCACTATAGGTATTCACCCAGAGAGGAATTGAATATCAATAGGGTATTCGGCAAAACTGATCTAGGAGTTAAGTACGATATTTGGGTAAGTTGCTTAGTTGGGGTAGTATCAGATGTAATAATTGTTCAGAGAATGAAGATGATATGGAGATGGTGCATACGAGACATAGTGTAATTGAAGTCAAGTTAGAGTTTTATTGGATTAGCTCAGACGATGCAAGCAAAAAATTCAGAAATAGTTGGATGGTAGGGCCTTGCAGAATACTCGTTGCGCTTGGATGCGCAAGGAATTTATGCTAGTGCGTTAGATTATCACTAAGGAATGGATCAAGCCAGAACACAGATTGAATTGGGTCAGGTTGCAGAGATCGTCAGTGGAGAATCATATATCTGAGAATAGCGCATGTGTGAATGAGTTATGGGATGAACGTTAGGATCGGTTCAGTTGAGAGTGAGCGATGGATGTTTCGGACATAAATATGTCCTTGTAACTTGTCCAAATTTGCTATCGCTGAGCTCAGTTAAAATGCATGTATTTTGGGGACGCCTTAAATATGTGTATGATCCAAGCTAAGCGACATGTTGAATTCGAATTGAGCGGCAAGGAGGATATAGGAATATAAAAATTATGTGAGCATTTTGCGCAAAGCGAAGAAGATGAGTCTGGGCTAGTGAATTGTCAGCTACATAAAGCAGTGCTTGTGATATAGATGAGTGAATTGCAAGAAGAAATGGGTACTGGTTTGGTTCGAGGACGAAACTTATTTTAAGTGAATTATATAATGCCCCGTACCCGTATAGTGCATTACACTGAGATTTTTGAATCAGAGAAGTACTGAGTAAGTTGGTTTTCATGTGTAACTAATATGCGAAGTTTAGTGTGATCAGAGTAGCACCTTGCAATGGACTGAGGCCTGGCCCGTGCAGCTGGAAATTAGTATGTTTGTTCATAGTAGTGTAGAAATAACGGATTCGAGCGATAATGCCGTCTTCATTAGTCTGATAAGGTCGGATGATTTGGAGAAAATGATATGCTCGTACGGTCATATCAAATGAGTAGATCGTGCTTCGCATCGGACCACAGATTCAAGAAATCGGTTGTATCAACAAAGGCAGAGTGTTAGGCAGATTCAAATAAGTTGGGCAAGCTCTTTCCCTTCTCCTTCACTCATTTTTGCCTAACAAAAGGAATGCATTTTATATCTTGAACACTTAGTCAGAATATTGAAAACACCGCACTGTGGCATGCATAGAGTGTGTGTCGTTCGGATAAATAGAATTATGGCTTTGAGTTGAACATTATGATTTAGAACATCGGGACCATAGTATCAAGTTCTATCACTTCGTCAAGTGAAGCGTGCAGTTACGGTTCCAAATCGGACAACTGTGTCGAAGAGGGGTGTTGCACCCATGGAACACTATATCGAGAAGTGGCATGGTGCCTTGGGATATAAATTAAGAACAGTATTCTATGGTGAGTTGATACTTACATCTTTAGTTACGGCTCAGTGCTATGCTTGTGTCTTATAGTTAGTTATTCAATATTTCATGGTCACAAACAACATGTGCAAAGGGTTTGGAGATTCCTCGAACGGGATAGGCAATAGGGCACCGGGACCGTTCAGGCTAGATGGAATCATTGGAAGTGCTTTCATAGCATGGTATAGCAATACATACAGCTGAGGTGTTGCAACCTTTGAATGGATAGTACATTGCTTACTTTGACTCATGTTTCGATACGAGGCAATTGAGGGAACTACAGTTGAGGGGTTGCAACTAAATATACTGGAAGGACGACCCGTATTTGTTATATATGTCAATTATGGATCAGCCAGTGACCTTCATATAGATAGGAGATGATTTGATAATGTACATTTGTGTAGATGGGCTAGTGCTCACCTTGCCTCGGGCAAGAGTGTGCGCATCGATGATGGTAACAAGACTCGGATAGTCACGTAGTTCGATAGGTTTCATATGATTTGCTTATGCGAATATAATATAACATGCTAGTGTGCTTACATGATTTTAATGCTTACATGTTGCTTTACCGCTTTTGTATAACATGTCATGAATGACTTGGAATCAATCTAAGTAAATAACTAGCAAAACCATAATATAATAACTGTTTGCATTCACATGATTACTTAGTGTTGGTTTAGGCGAGTGTGTTATCTTGCTCACCAGTACATGATGTACGTTGACCCACGTTTGTGGACATTCTTTTCAGGTACTTAGGTAAGAGGCCTTAGCTTGGATATACAGGATGATGTATGGAACGACAAGATCCTTTATAAGCAAGAGAGAGCTAGAGTGTTTTAAGCCATTGTGGCTTTCTCATTTCGGGCTATTGAGAGCGTTGTAACCTACTCATTATTCAATAAAGATCTTCGCTTTGTATACTCTGATGTGTTCTTGTTTGTAATATTATTTTTCTTTTGTTACAACTTGGTCGTTTCGATAATAACTATAACGTTTAATATTCTTGCCTTGTACGAGTGCAACTCCAGGCTCGTATGGCATCATGCCCTGAGGTTGATGATTTTTCTGTGGGAGCGTTGGCGTGGTGATATCACGTCCAGAGGATAATCGAACTTGCGGGAGATTGGGGCATGACAAATTAGTATCAGAGCGCCAGGATAATCTATGCGACAAGTATTGAAATCGTGCAAAGGTATATACTATGGCGCATAAAGAAATCTAAATGACAACATATGAAAACTCTACTTGCACAAGTGAAACGCATGCGAAAATTTATATCTCTAGCAGCAAGTTACTACCTCCATATTATATACAATGTGATAGAATTATTTTCTTAGCTAGGTTGGTTCATCTCTTTATTAGCATTCATCAAGAATTTGCCTAGCGACTAGCATGTATAGCCCAATTATTTAGTGTGAAGGACAAACAAGGACAGGTTCAATGGAGCCACCCACATGAGCAAGAACTCGCCTCGGTCGAGCAGGACTCCGAGCGAATCGCAGAATTCGCCAAGTCTGAACGTCGTTACACCGCTGCACCATTTAAATCATCTTGTTGAACTAAACGGAGCGGGCTGTTACATCTATCATGTGTCCTGACTACGAAGGTACGTCCTTGACAGTCATGTCCATGACTGAGTTATTGGTACCGACTTATCTCAAGACTTAACCCTTGTACACTTTGGGAGTCAGCGTAGGCTAGCAAGGACGAGTCTGTACTCAGTTGACTAAAGAGACATATTTATTCTTATGCCTCTAGCTTTTTTCTGCTTGTGTTATTGCTTACGCATTTAATTATATTAATGTTGCTTTCATTATCAGCCTATATGCCATATTTTGTCTTGATATTGGGCTAGCCATGTTTTCTTGAGTTTTTCTATTATTTGGTGACCAACTCGACTAGCTTTTGTAAAATTTTGATGACAAAATTTTTCTAAGAAGGGTAGAGATGTCACATTCTTTCCCGGATTTAGTATTTCTGAATTTTCATTATTTAAAATATTTCCTGAAAATGTACTTATATTATGTTTTATATTTTATTGTGTATCATATTTGCTTGTGATTTCATGATTTGGATTTTTGTTTATTATGAGAGACTACCCTGGACCAGTAGAAAATCAATTGGCAATTGCCATAGACACGTATTAGGAATCCCTAATCCACTTGATATGTATACTCTCATTTCTCTCTCCTCACTTTCCTCTTTCCTCTTTCCTTCCTTCTTCTTTCTCTCTCCATTTTCTTCCCTCAAGAACGCTTGAAGCTTGACCTTGAGGTCTAGAATGTGGTTTCGGAATCCCTCTTGGTGGGAGAGTACAAGACGAGGCTTAGATTGCTAACCCTAGGCAAGTACATCTTGCATAAAGTAGAAAAATTATAAATTTTGGCATATTTTGTTTTCTTAATTTTTTTTTGCATATTTTTAGCTTATAATGTGTATCTTGTTATTCTCTACCCTTGTTAGCAATCACCCGAATAATATGCGTATAATAGACGAATTTTTGTGTATCTTTAAGAAACGTATAATACTTACGTAATTTTGAAAGATTCAAATTAATATGCAAATTTTAACGGTGTGACATTTTAAACGCGTTCCGAATGAATTTTTCTTATGAATAATTAAAAATTTTGGCTCAAAAAATTGTGCCTATTAGTGCAACCTATTTAATTAATCAAGAAAAAAATCCAACAGTCTTTCATTAACTTTTGCAGCCTTGTTGCTTTTAACCATACACAATTCACAAAAAATGTCTATACAAAAAAACCCTCACATACAACATATTTAATAAATCAAGAAAAAAATTCAACAGTCTAGTTGTCTGCATCAATAATCATTTTGTGAGATGGGTAAAAATGTGGACTTATGAATTTGTGTTTAATGAGTTGTTTGGTTATTTATTAAGGATTAAAAAATAAATACTTGTTGAATTTTTAGTGTCAAATTTGTTCATATAAAACATACTAAATACGAATTAAATCTAATCAGAATATTTCACGTTTGACGAATATTTGATAGAATATTTTAACGTATTTTATTTTTATTTTGCCAATTTATACCCATAGTTTTGTCATCCCGATTTTTTTTTGTTGAATTGCTAACAAGGTTCTCAACAACTTTAGTATTTGGCATTTTCGGCTTTGATGATCGGTTTAGAGTAGATATAAGTTTCAAAGTTAGTATTTTTATGAATTTTGTGGATTTAATCTCTTAAAACTTAGAATTTATGAAAACTAATTATTCCATGTTGTAGTAAATTTATGCCATTTTGACTTTTGAAACGTTGAATTTCGATTTAAAATAAAAAATTTATGGCCAAAACAAGTTTTGAACTTTTCCATGTTGTCTTCGGGAAGAAGAACAATAGTCTGTCCTCCCCTTTGCGTATATTTGCGCAGAATTCAATTTATGCATAAAAAGTGCACAGAGGTCCTCCCCTTTGTGTATATTTGCAGAATTTAATTTTGTGCATAGATTTTGCACAAAAGTCCCTTTTGTGCGCAGAATTTGCGTATGAGCCCTTGTTTGTGCGCAGAAACCCTTTCCTTGCATAGATTTGCTATTTTAAGCTATTTTAACCTAATTTTTGTGCAGATTTACTATTTTTTGGCTGTTTTTGTCTATTTTTGATCATTTTTTGCTATATTCTTTTATTATTTTGATTATTATCATAATATTGTGATTTCTACGTGATAGTTAACTTACAGACTTATATTGCTCCATTTATCTTGATAATCATTGCTTAATATACTCTATAATGGAATTGTATATCAACTAGTAACTTGATAGATTATTAATTGTCTCTAATTTCCTGGATGTTGATGGTTGCTTAATGTATCCTATGATAGAATTATAGACTAAACTAGAATACTTGATAGACTATTATAGTAGAATTACTAGGAGCATTCGAGGATGAGTTATAGACTCAATTAGTACTTGATATATTATTACAGTAGATGCTCTGACTGTATACCTGACCTGATATGATTATTGCTTGAGGTGTTCGAGAATAGAGTTGTATGTTCCACTAGAGTATTTGATAAATTATTACATTAGAGGTACTGTGCACTTAGCTTGATATTAATGCTATGATGTGAGTAGATGATTTAACTTGACAGACTAATTGACCCTATATCCTTACTTGAGTACTTGTATCCGTACTGATACTACTTGATACCGCACCGAGGTGTTACTGCTTGTATTATGCACTGAGGTGCCACATGTTCTTGATATTGCACTTTGGTGCTACTCGATTGTATTATGCATTGAGGTGCTACCCGATGTTGATATTTCTGTTATAGTATATTTCTGATTTTCCTGTACGGACATTCTTGTAGTTAGTCAGTAGTTGTAGCGTGGTTAGGATGTTTGTTTGTCCATTACGTTCGGAATTAATCTTGATTAGAACCACCAGAACAAATAAAGATATATAGTTAGCGTACGATACTGAAGTACGACATTTAGGAGGATGATCGTGTGACCACGGTACGAGATTCCAAATATCTCTAAGGTTAAGTAGGTAACTAAAACTGGTATTAACATTGGGAGGGAATGGGACCCCAAAATCGTGCATGTTGGCCACCTCCAGACATTCGTCATGTCGTGTCGGGCTGGCCACCACGGATACTATATATCATCCTCACTAGTAGAGTGTAGTATCTGACTACTATATATACGATGTGTTTAATTCGTTTAGCACGGTAGCCTTACGAGGGACCAGTGCATACTATATGTATTATTTTTGGCTCGACTAGCCCTGCTCGGATATGGCACGATTTGAGGATCTCTATTTATATTGTATTACTAGGATAACCCAGACACACATAGCAAGTCGTAGGACTGATTGGCGGACCTACTTAAACCTATTGTATTTGATTGTGTACGAATTACTTATTGCACCATTATGTTAGTAGCCAAGGGACATAGACTATAGTGGTGCGTGGTCCAACCCTTGTCCTTATTTGGTTGTAGGGTTGGAATATTGTGCTGCGATAGGCTATGAACCGATTATGATGCAGAAGCCCTTAGGCTGGCCATAGTCATAGGATGTATTTTATCTCGGTGTGATACGACACCTCATGTCCTTATTTAGTGTAGGGTCTTGCATTGCCTCGATGATAAGGTATATGCCTATGATTCTTGGCTCAGGTCCTACTTTTATATTGTTTGAGTTTTCTTTCTTTCATTTGTGCTTCTTTGTGGTACTTGCTATCGGGGCCTGACCCCTCTAGTTTTGTTTGGCCAGATCCAGTAGCAGAGCCTGAGGATCGAGCCTTATATTTGACTGATGATGCACACTAGGAGCATAGCCGCCGAGGGTTATGAGTTGGTTTCTTCTTCCCCAATCTTATATCATTTTGTTATTCTTTTGGGCATTTAGTCACCGGCACCTGTTTAGCCGGATATTCTGGATATTTAGTTTATTTTACATGATTGTATATATTAAGACTGCAATTGACTTACAGTTATATACTATTGACAATCTACTAGCTCATCATTTTGTACAACTAGTTTCTAGATTATTTTGATAGAGCGTTTGGGACGCTTTACTACTTTATCTAACATGTTCTATGCTTACTGTTTCTTGTTCGATTGATTGAGACATAGATGTCCAGTGAGACAATAGGAGACTTGATTGTAGTCTATACCCCCTTATCTCTTGACAACAATGATCGTATTGCGAAGTACATGGGTACTCCGTAGTGTGTAGCTGGTCATGTCTGTTTTCGTATTTGTCAATATTCTGGGAGCGAGACGTGACACAACTGGACCTAAATCAAACTTGAAGTGGACCCAACCAGAACCCAACCCTTCTAGTCCCTCGATTTAATAGAATTTCCCAGATAACCTACTATTAAACGGAAGACCACTCACCCAACAACCTATTCAAAGCATCTCTACAACCTATTCCAAGCATCTTTTTATGCAATTCCTTTCTTTCAATCTAGATCCTGAACAGAACCTAGCCTTAACCCAAACCCAAACTAGACCTTATTTATTCCCAAAAATGATTGATGTCCACCTATTTTGAGAAAAATACGCATCTCATCATTCTTGGGAATATTATTTTTGGTCGTCCAAAAATTTAAAATCACCCCTCCCCTCCCCCCCCACCCCCACCCTCCCACCCAAAAAAGGTATATATATATATATATATATATATATATATATATATATATATATATATATATATATATATATATATATATAACCAAACATTTCAATCCTTTTTTTTTGCCCTTTAGGGAAGAAAAAAAAACATCAGACATTTAGGTCATATATATAGTCTTAAACACCCAAAGCCTGGGTACATTTGCTACATCAGAAGGCTATTTCTAAAGTTTGCAAGTACACGAAGGTCAAGGGGTGTAAATGGACGGGCCGGCCCGGAACTGCCACGGGTCCGGCCCGGTCAAATCCGTATCGGGTCGGCCTGGACCCAGTCAACGGACCGGCCCTCTCCAGCCCACTCCCACCAAGGGTTAGGGCTAGGTCGGAGGATCAGACCCGGAAGTCAGGTCCGGCTCAGCCCGGTCCATCCTCTGGTCGAGCCGAGTCCAATTAGTACGGCCCGATCGGGCTGGCCCGAAATGACCCGGTTCGATTTTTTTTTTTAGGAAATAGCCGTTGGGGTGTATTTTGACCAAACTACCTCTGTTTTAGTGGCAGTTTTTTGTCCGTTTTAGAAGTATTTAGGTCATTTTGCTAAAATTGACCAAAATATCCATTATAACAACTCTTTTTTACTAAAAATGACCAAAAACAATGTATCGATTTTAATAATTTTTAGTATTGTTACATAAGTCTCTTGTTCCTCTCCAGTCTCCACATCCTTTAATAAAAGAAATTCAGCTTTTTCTTACTTAATGTTGTTAGTTGTTTACATTTAACTTCTTTATGTCTATATAAATCACTTCTTTAAATTTCAAGTGATAAATTTACATTTAACTTAGTTGTTTACATTTAACTTCTTTCTGACAAATAACTAATAAATTTCAAATAAATTTATACTTAAAGTTATATAAATTTTAATATATATTTATAAGTTAAATTTTTTATTTTCTTTTGCAATATTTTTTATTGTACAATCCGTTCATAAAAAATAATATTTATAATATATATATATATATATATATATATATATATATATATATATATATATATATATATAATTTAAAAATCGGACCGGACTGGTCCGGCCGGACCGTGGACCGGCCCGGACCCAGACCTGTTCTGCCAGGTCCTACCTTGACCGGGTCATGGGCCAGGACTGGATCAAATTATTTGTAGATCGGGCCGGACCGGCCTACCGCTCTCTTCGGGTTGAGCTCGGTCCGGCCCGGATCCGGTCAAACCCGGTTGACTCGGACCGCGAGGCGGTCCGGCCCAATACACACCTTGGCATGAATGGATACCTTAAAAATTCTAACTTGGCTTGAGAAACAAACAGTGGCCCTAACGGGGAAAAATTACAAGAATGGCTTCATATTGTTAGATTGCACTGGGCCCTAAAAACAGCTGAATGTAAGAAAAAGTTTCGAATGACGAGTTGAAAATGATTCTACTGCTCAAAATGACAATATAAGCTTTTTTCGCCACAAAGTTCGTTGGAACAGTAGGCTCCGAGAAACAAGCGAAGAGGAACTAACACATTAGGAGGATTAACTCAGCGAAATTCAAGTGTTTTTCACCATTTTCCCATGGAAAAAAACAAATGAAAGCCAAATTATAGGAAGTGAAATCAAGAAGGAATTCAAATTACCCACTTAACAAATATTAGAACATTGAAATTACAACCGCCGATAAAAATAGAGATTGTTTGGAGCACCATATTAACAACAATCTTTTAGTTCTCCACGAGAACAATCTATAACTTTACAAAACACCCAGTCTACGTCATAAAAGAAATTTAATCTTATATAATAGCTCCTTCACTCCTAAGGAAAGCCTGTTGAAAAGAAACATCAAAATTAAACAGCAGAAAATCTGTCAATCTTTCTAAGAATTGTCAGTTGTCTAGAATGAAATAACGAAACAAAGATGGCAATCCTACCAATTTGGTGGCGGCAACAGACTGTATCTGCCTTTCCTTCTTTTCACGTTGGCACTCACCACACCAGCTAGAGAAATCCTTTCGATACTTCTTCATCTCTCGAAAGACTGAACTGCAAAATAAATCTTGATTTGGTACAAGTTTCAAGACTTTCAAACAAAAAAACAAGTTATCGCATAAATGATACCCTACTTAGAGCCGCAAGGACTCAGAGAATGCTTTGTAATAAAGAAACTATAGAAGTATTTTGGTCATTTTTGCTAAAATTGACCAAAATATCCATTATAACAACTCTTTTTTACTAAAAATGACCAAAAACAATGTATCGATTTTAATAAATTTTAGTATTGTTACATAAGTCTCTTGTTCCTCTCCAGTCTCCACATCCTTTAATAAAAGAAATTCAGCTTTTTCTTACTTAATGTTGTTAGTTGTTTACATTTAACTTCTTTATGTCTATATAAATCACTTCTTTAAATTTCAAGTGATAAATTTACATTTAACTTAGTTGTTTACATTTAACTTCTTTCTAACAAATAACTAATAAATTTCAAATAAATTTATACTTAAAGTTATATAAATTTTAATATATATTTATAAGTTAAATTTTTTATTTTCTTTTGCAATATTTTTTATTGTACAATCCGTTCATAAAAAATAATATTTGTAATATATATATATATATATATATATATATATATATATATATATATATATATAATTTAAAAATCGAACCGGACTGGTCCGGCCGGACCGTGGACCGGCCCGGACCCAGACCTGTTCTGCCAGGTCCTACCTTGACCGGGTCATGGGCCAGGACTGGATCAAATTATTTGTAGATCGGGCCGGACCGGCCTACCGCTCTCTTCGGGTTGAGCTCGGCCCGGCCCGGATCCGGTCAAACCGGTTGACTCGGACCGCGAGGCGGTCCGGCCCAATACACACCTTGGCATGAATGGATACCTTAAAAATTCTAACTTGGCTTGAGAAACAAACAGTGGCCCTAACGGAGAAAAATTACAAGAATGGCTTCATATTGTTAGATTGCACTGGGCCCTAAAAACAGCTGAATGTAAGAAAAAGTTTCGAATGACGAGCTGAAAATGATTCTACTGCTCAAAATGACAATATAAGCTTTTTTCGCCACAAAGTTCGTTGGAACAGTAGGCTCCGAGAAACAAGCGAAGAGGAACTAACACATTAGGAGGATTAACTCAGCGAAATTCAAGTGTTTTTCACCATTTTCCCACGGAAAAAAACAAATGAAAGCCAAATTATAGGAAGTGAAATCAAGAAGGAATTCAAATTACCCACTTAACAAATATTAGAACATTGAAATTACAACCGCCGATAAAAATAGAGATTGTTTGGAGCACCATATTAACAACAATCTTTTAGTTCTCCACGAGAACAATCTATCAGACATAAGATCTTCATCCAACTTTACAAAACACCCAGTCTACGTCATAAAAGAAATTTAATCTTATATAATAGCTCCTTCACTCCTAAGGAAAGCCTGTTGAAAAGAAACATCAAAATTAAACAGCAGAAAATCTGTCAATCTTTCTAAGAATTGTCAGTTGTCTAGAATGAAATAACGAAACAAAGATGGCAATCCTACCAATTTGGTGGCGGCAACAGACTGTATCTGCCTTCCTTCTTTTCACGTTGGCACTCACCACACCAGCTAGAGAAATCCTTTCGATACTTCTTCATCTCTCGAAAGACTGAACTGCAAAATAAATCTTGATTTGGTACAAGTTTCAAGACTTTCAAACAAAAAAACAAGTTATCGCATAAATGATACCCTACTTAGAGCCGCAAGGACTCAGAGAATGCTTTGTAATAAAGAAACTATAGTGAACTGATAACTGAAGCTAAATGAATAGAGGCAGGCAGGATGCTTGTGTATGGGACTCGTGCACAATGTAGCCAATAATTTTCCTATCAGCAGCAGAATTTTATTCGAGAATCAGATCAAACCTGTTTCCTAGAAAGGTAATTCTTCATGTATGATGAAAAGGATGCAAGCTCCAAGGAAGGGGATATCTAACACCGATATGGTAGTGTTTTATTAAGACGAAAGTAATTCCAGCACACTCAGATACACCATTTATCCCTTAAAAATAGTTCTGAGACGATCAGGACACTTGCTCAACATATATGGGAAATTCCTTAATTACCATGATAACTACAAAACAATTTTGAGTCACAAGAAAAACAATTCTATACATATTAGAAAGACCTGCACTGAGATGAACAATAGTAGGAAACATAAGTGCCCGTTTCTATAGATAATTCTATAAACACATGGTGATCCAGAGACGAATGGGAAGCACAATCATGTTCCACAAATATCTGACTCATTTGTTCAAAATACATTCCTAAAGAGGAGAAATTCTTTGAAAGATATTACCCCTTTAGTTTTCTTTTTTCTTTCTTTTTTTTTTTTTTTTTTTTTTTTTTGCATATCTTACCATATTTTTTAAGTCCCCTAACTCATGTTATTTGTTTAAAAGTCCCACGTATCATTAACAATTGAGTTATGAATCCCTCTGGACAAAGGAGGGAGGAAGAAGGGAAGGAGAGTGAGAATGAGTTTGATATGGTTTTTTTGGTGATTTGGTGAAGGAGATGGGGCAGCTAGTGAGAATTTAGAATTACGTTTGGTAATTTTGGGAAAGAAAGGAAGAACGGCAGCAGCCATATATGTGAAGATAGATGGCTTATGAATAGGGTTTCGGGCTAGAGTTCGGAATTTTGGGGAAGCAGAGGGTTGGCTAGGGTTGGGGTTTGGAGGAAGTAGTAGATGGAGACTAATGACTAGGATTTGGGTAAAGGTAGGAGAGCTAGATTCAAAATGGAACTATAATCTAATACCATGTTGAGAAATTTGATTAACTTAATTCACTTGATGATTAGCAATATGGGATTACATATATATAGGCAAGGGTAGCACATCCTTCCTCCCGTTAATCTAAAGTGGGACCAAAGGTAGAAAAACTAAAGAGACTTTTAGGTCATACAAGAAGAATAACTAAAACAAGACTATCTTCTACTTCTCCATAATCCGACATCTCAAAACCCAAACCGATATGACCAAGAAATCTCATATCTCAAAAATTATTTATGTGAAAATAAGATAGATTTAAGGGACTTATACTAAAAAGTCCTACCATTATAAAAGAAAAATTTGGAATACCTACTTTGTGCAGAATAGACAGATCGGAAGAGTTCACTAGTAAGCTTTTCAAACTAAATATCGCCACAGATGTCACAGACCTGTCCTGTTCTCCCACTACTAGAATAAGCGGGATTAGCGACATTTTTTAGCGACGACAACAAAAAATATCGCTAATATAATATAAATTAGCGATTCCATATAAAAACGTCACTAGACGTCGCTAATTGGCGACATTTAGCGACGTTTAAAGACTTTTATTCAGTTTTTAAAAGATTAGTCGTTATAAGTTCAATTAAGGTCGCTAAACGTCACTAATATGTTTTATTTAACGACGTTTATGACGTATTTAGCGACGTATATCTTTTAGACATTTAGCGACGTCATTAGCGACGTTAAAGACGTCGCTAACTTAGCGACGTCATTATTGGTGTCGCTAAAACGTCGTTAAATTTGTTTCATTTAGGGCTGATTCCTCCCATTTCCTTCGATCTCTCCCTCTCCCAAATTTGAAACCCCCTTCCGGCTCCTCCTTCCTCTGGCTCCCTTCTTCCCTCCGGCGACCCCCCTCCGGCCGCGTCCTCCCACCTCCGCCGTCAGCTCCTCCTTCCTCTGGCTCCCCTTCTCCCTCCGGCGTCCTTTCTCCGGCTCCCCTCCTCGGTGAGCTCCTCTCTCTGTCTCCTTTCTCTGTCTCTCTTTCTCTCTAACACGACATGACACAACACAATACGACACGACATGACACACACTAACCCTAACCCTAACTCGAACACACACACACACGCACGCGGATACACACTAACCCTAAACCTAACCCTAACCCTAACCCTGCTTGCTGTGCATTGCTGCTGCAGCTGTGCATCCCCTTGTTGCTGCTGCTCTTCACTGCAGTGCACAAGAGTGCACTGCGACTCCCTCTTGGCCTGCACAACACTCCTATATCTCACACTCAAATCCTGGCCTGCCCGACACTCCAACACTGTAGTGCACAACCTGTGCATACTATACACTTATACATGGGAAAGATATCATAGGTGATGTAGGAAAACTAGGGTTTGGTGCAGTGACATTTGGATTGAGCACGAGTTGCTTGAAATCATGGAGTTGTTCTCTGGTTATGAGGAAATTGATAATATGTTACAGTTTGGCAAGGGTTTTAATAAAAAATTATTGTTCTGGGGTTGTTTGATTTGTTTGAGGAATGGATTGAGCTACTCCAGTAGGGTTCATACCAAATTATGGTAGATTTGGTGCCATTCCAGCTGGATCTATACCAAATTATGGTATATTTGGTATGTTTAGAGGGGATTGAGGTGTTGCCATGGATGGAGCATATGGTGGAAACTCAAATCCTTTTCTTGACATAGCCAATTCCTCTAACAACCTATCAAATTTTTATGGTTCAAGTGATGAATTATACCTTCCAACGCAAGTATCCTTCCATTTGCATCAGGTAGGTATTGATTCTTTGGAGAGATCCAGCTCTGGAGCCATGGCTGCTTGAGTCGTGCTCTCCTTTAGCTTCAAGAGCATGATCCAAAGGCTCTGATACCAATTGATACCAAATTGATGGGTCCTCTTCCCATTTGGTTAGGAATTGGAGGAGAACAATCACACTTAGCCAAGAAAACTGAATAAATTATAAAGAAACAAAGAACTAAATTAGGAAAGAACTAGGGTTTTTATTCAAACCATATGTACACACACACACACACATAGGGCATTGTGTATCAAGTTAGAGCAGTTCTTACCTTCCTCCAGAGAATCACACTGTATGTAATAATTTATAGGATATATACTGTCATTTTTGCAGAAGTATCTAGAAATGGATATGAATTACTATCTGCGTCATCGTTCGTGGATGTACAACCGTCATCCTGATGACATATGCGGTGTGCAGGATGAATTCATTGAGGGTGTACAGCAGTTCCTGTAGTTCACTAAGGCGTTCCCTCAGTACATGGACGATACCAAAATTAAGTGTCCGTGTGTGAGATATCGTAACTTGAAATATTATCCAGAAGTGGAAGTCACATATCATTTGTACTCGAAGGGCTTCACGCCGAATTATATCAGTGGACTGCGCACAGAGAACTTGTGTCTCTAGCATCGGAGTCAGAGCCTTATGTTGAGCCATATATGGATGTCCACGACCACGCTGCTTAAGACGACGGGTGGGTGAACATGGTTTTTGATGCGGCGGGGCCTAGTTTTAATTCGAACAATTATGATGCAGCTGAGGAGGCACCGAATGCCAATGTTGCAAAGTTTATGGAGTTGCTGAAGAATGCAAGGACTCCACTATATCTTGGTTGTGAGAATCATTCACCGTTAGAGATGGTTACAAGATTATTGAGCATCAAGTCCGATTTTAACATGTCGCAAGAATACTGTAATCGACTGATCGATTTGATTATAGAGATCTTGTCCGAGGGTGCAAAGTTGCCTAAAGACTTCTATCGATCTAAGAGGATGGTGAGATCGCTCTGGATAGGATACGAGAAAATCGATGCATGTCGCAACCGGTGCATGTTGTACTACAAAGACGACAAGGATGAAGATGCGTGCAGATTCTGTGGTGCTGATCGCTACAAGGCCACTGGTAGAGGAAAGTCTGTTGGTGCAAGAAAGCCTACCGATTCGATGTACTACTTGCCTTTGATGCCGTAGTTGTAGCGGTTGTTTATGGTTAAGGAGACTGCAGAAAACATGAGTTGGCACAGGCGAAAATAGATCGAAGGAGTATTGGATCATCCATCTGATGGAGAAGCATGGAAGCACTTTGATCGAGAGTATCCAGATTTTGCTTCGGATCCGCATAATGTCAGATTGGGGCTCTTCTCTGACGGTTTTACCCTATTCGAACTTTCGGGCTCCCAGTATTCATGTTGGCCTGTGATTGTCACTCTGTACAATCTACCGCCTTGGATGTGCATGGAGACTCCGTATAAGTTCCTAACCGTTATTATCCCGGGTTTGAACAATCCGAAGAGGAACATCGATGTGTATTTACAGCCTTTGATAGATGAGTTGAATCAGTTGTGGGAAGTAGGTGCCAACACGTACGATGTTTCTAAAAAGTAGAATTTTCAGTGAGGGCAGCACTTACGTAGACCATCAATGACTTTCCGGCCTATAGAATATTATCGGGATGGAGCACCCATGGTCGTCTCTCATATCCGTATTGCATGGACCGTACTAAGGCTTTCCGTTTGAAACACGGAGGTAAACCGTGCTTCTTCGATTGTCATCGACAATTTCTGCCGAAGGATCATCCGTACCGGAGGAACATGAATGCTTTTCGTGCGGAAAGGCCAATCCACTGCCAAGGTGGCCCAGATACACGATATGGGAAGAGGTAAAAGATTTACCAAGTGCTATCAAAGAGCCTGCTAAGGGGTACAAGTGTGACAGATTTGGTCGCACCCATCACTGGACGAAGAGGAGTATATTCTGGGATCTGCCATATTGGAGCACCAATCTGATCAGACATAACCTTGATGTCATGTTTATCGAGAAGAATGTATTTGATAACATAATTAATACTGTAATAGAGGTAAAGGGAAAGATAAAAGATAATCCGTAGGCCAGGTTGGACTTAGAAGAAATATGTAGACGTCCTGCGTTGCATTTGATAGAGGAGGGGAATGGAAAGTTAAAGCAACCTAAGTCAGTTTTCTCACTGGAGAAAGAGGATAAAGGAAGACTTTGTAGGTGGATTCAGGGTCTAAAGTTTCCAGACGGGTATGTGTCAAACTTGAGAAGATGCATCGGCCTCAAGGAGAACAAACTGGCGGGTATGAAGAGCCACGATTGTCACGTATTCAAGGAGAGGTTAATTCCGATTTAATTTCGGGAATTCTTATGCAGGTCATTTGGGATCCATTGACAGAGCTCAGCATATTCTTCAGAGATCTTTGTTCTACTAAGTTGCTCGTCGATCGTCTAGAAAAGCAAGAGAAGGACATTGCGGTAACACTATGTACGCTCGAGAAGGTGTTTCCTCCTGGATTCTTCGACTCTATGGAGCATTTGACAATTCATCTTTCCTATGAGGCACGTGTTGGTGGTCCTGTCGGTTATCGGTGGATGTACCCCTTCGAGCGATATCTAAATCACCTAAAGATAAAGGTAAAAAATAAGGCACGGGTTAAGGGCTCTATTTGTGAAGCTTATGTTCTCGAGGAGATTACAAACGTTTACTCGACGTATTTTAAATCTCATGTTGCTACTAATAGAACGAAAGCTCCGAGAAACGACGATGGATATCAGGAATCTAATGATACAATACTCAAAGTATTCAATGCGTCCAGAAAGCCTTTAGGAAAAATGAAGAAGAGAAATTTGAATGACGACGAGCTAAGGGCTACTCGGTTGTATATATTACTCAATTACGACGAGGATGAAGTGGAGAAGCTAGAGAGGTAAGTAATTAATACGTTCACGTTTACATCATCTCAATGTAATAGTATAAGCTACTATTATGCTACTAATCAGCAGTTACTTCATTATTTTTTAGCACATAGAATGATGAGTTAAGGTCGGTTTGACCCTACATAACAGACGAAGAAGTAGAACAAGAAATGAGATGCCATTTTCCTTCTTGGTTGAGCGCATATGTAAGGTGCTTGGTAATTATTTTTTATTTCTACACTTGCAAAATAAATAACTTACTATCGCTACTTTGGTATTTAGGTCGATCGTCTAATAACACCTGAGACTGAATCTATTAGAACTCTAGCCAAGGGACCAATTATTGCCGTTAAAATATGGTCAAGTTTCTGTGTGAATGGGTTTAGGTTCAAGTCAATAAATGCTCCTATCAGAGACAGCTTTTTGGATCTTGATTCTACGAAAAATAGTTGTTTGTGTATCAAATCTTCGAACTACAAAGACGTCGATCCAGGCAATGATTTCTTTGGCATCTTACGAGAGATTGTGGAGTTGACATATAATTATGGCACAAAACCTGCTAATATCGTGCTATTCAAGTATGAATGGTTCGATCCGATTCAAGATCAAGGTTAGAAAATTGACAAGCATGTCCTTGTGGATATAAACTACAAGCGTAGATATCAAGGCTATGAACCATTTGTCATATCAAGTCAGGCTCAGCTCGTGTACTTCACAACTTATCCTAGACAGGGGACAGCGAGATCGGATTGGTGGGCAGTATTCAAGACTAAAGCTAGAAATACCTTTGACATTGACGAAATAGCTTATCAGGAGGACGAGCTACCTCTTGTAACAAATATTATAAATGTGGACTTAACGGATGTTACTCATTACACGAGTAATAATATAGAAGATGTAGAATTATCCGAAGAGAAAGACGAAGATGAGATAAAGTAGATGAAATTGAAGATGAGGAGGAAGAGGAAGAGGAGGACGAGGAAGGCGAACAAGATGAATTTTCTGAAGATGATTGAAAATAAAATATTTTGCCTGGAGAATGTAACTATATTTTTACTGTAGAATGTACTATTTTGACGAATATATGTATTATATTTTGATGGTAGAATGTATTATCCATTTAGACTTGTGACACCACTGGTTATTTACTGTATAATTCTATGAATGCTGTGAGATATGCATAACATTTTGATTATAGAATGTACTATATATTTGTGTATTTCTTTATTCATCATATGTTGTTATCAGGTATGACAGGACGACGCAGAGGGTTCGGCAGGTCCCGAGGTAGATAGAGTGCTCCTCCGGTACTGCCTACTGTTGGTTCCGGATCGTCGTAGCCCAGTACTCCAGTATATCGATCAGTCATATCTCCCACTGCGACGACGTTACGTGGCATCACTCCTGGGACGAGTAGTTCCAAGCGTGATAGTACTCCCTCGTCCAGCGTTCCTCCTGCTGACGGAACCATGGAGACAGATGAGCATGTAAAGGAGGTCATGCCGACGTTGTCCCAGCAACAGCAAGATCCTCCATGCGCACCTCTGGAGGAGACGATGACAGAGATTTGGGCCGACGGTACAAAGTAAGTCAATTAGATGGTTTAGCATCATATATATCGTATATTTATTTATTCATCATATATTGACTTTTTTGATCTAAATAATTATCTCTGTATAGATATCGTCCATCGTCGGTTCAGAGATGCCTGGGCCTATTTCTGAGGAACAACTATGGTGGCCCTTGTATCAACTACGCTGAAGCTCTGGAGGAGAGGAATGCGTTCTGGTTTGCGCACTTCAAGGTAAAAGTATATTATATAAATCCTCTAATTTATGCATATTATATAACTTATCCGTGATGCTCACTTACTAAATTATTTATTGTAACAAACGTATTTCTATCCTCCGTACCGGGCCGAGTTGATCGAGCGGATGTTTTCTGCCGTTGCCGCCAAGCTTATCCGTGATGCTCTGGATGACCAGAAGGCTCGTGATCGTACTAGAAAACCAATCCAAGGTTGGATCACGCCTGAGCAATGGACTACAATGAGGGCTAGATTCGACGATCCGAGCTACAAGGAAAGGTCTGAGAAGGCCAAATGCTGCAAAGTGGTATGGTGGCACGATTCCGATGACGGAACATTTCCATCGTTTGGTATGTTTTTTTATTTAAGATATATTATTTTAATATAAGTACGATAAAATGGTAGTAGGAAAAATGTTTTATTTTAGTACTAAATAATATATTTTTAACAGGTAAAGAGGGGTGAGGATGCAAACATGGTGACCGTCTTCTTGGCCAACCATCGCAAGGATACCTATGTAAGTATTACTTTACTTTGTGTTAATTTTAATATCACTTAGGTAATTATCGAGTATCCAAACTTTTCTAGGCCGAGTATCTTAGGCTGCGTGAGCGGACGACTACTAGTGCACCTACAGCTGGAGAGGCTGGTACTTCCTCGCAGCCTGCTCCAACTCCGTCGGCGGACGAACTATGGTTGACCTCCACTAGTGGTCTCTAGAGGGGTACATACTACGGTACGGGATCCTATG
Source organism: Iris macrosiphon (assembly GCA_036927795.1). Taxonomy (NCBI): domain Eukaryota; kingdom Viridiplantae; phylum Streptophyta; class Magnoliopsida; order Asparagales; family Iridaceae; genus Iris; species Iris macrosiphon. The sequence goes on from JAYESA010000018.1 coordinate 82,544,871, forward strand.
GCACCCTGGTTGCGACGCAGTCATCTAGGGCCTCCCCGATAAGTGCGTATTCTCCACAGCCCTCGCAGTCGTCGGCCAGAGTCCAGGAGGCCATTGACTGTCAGATTGTGTCTCTCCGTGATGAGTTGCTGCAAATGATGGAGGAGCAGTCCCGTTTCCAGCCGCAGGCGGATGATCCGACGCTCATCGCACGATTCGATATGCTCGACCGCAGCCTCACGGAGCTTCAGGATTTGACAAATGACCTTAGAGCCTCGACAGAGCGCAGCATGATAGAGTTGTAGGCATCACAGCTATCCATGGGCGAGAGGTTGAAGTTGATGCAGGATTCAAAGGTTCATAGCAGTACGAGGCTGTTATCTACCATAGATTCTTACAACCAGCGACACGTAGAGTTGGAGCGGATATGTCCTCCTGGTGCGCCTACATCGACATAGACTCCACCGACGTCACTGCCTTCTCCATCGAGATTGATGTCAATTTTACGGGAGCAGTATGATCTGTTCTTATCCTTCATGCGCACCGGTGGTCATCCTCCTGCAGATTCGCAGTACTATAGATATTTGCATGGATATTTGTATTCTTTGTATCTTTACGATGATATTTGTTATATTCTTTACGATAATATTTGGTAGATATTTTATTTTCTTCAAATTTTATTATATTATTCATATTAAATATATGTTAATTTATCGATGTTGAGTGTTCAACCCAAGGGGGTCGGGGAATCCAGGAAATTCAACGGAGGGTTGCTTCGGGTCTATTTGTACAAATTATGAATTAATAAATTGCAGGAATAATAGTTTGGAAATAATTCAGTATTCATTTTTATATTTTTTTACTGTACAATTAGCGATGTTTTTAGCGACGTTTAGCGACGTCGCTTGACGTCGCTAATTACGTCGCTAAGTTGCGACGTTACTACACGTCGCTAAACACGTCGCTAAAATCGTCGCTGTACATCGTAAATTGCTGATATGACAGTATTGCCAGGTCATTAAAGACGTCGTTGTAACATTGCTATATAAGTCGCTAATTAGTGACGTTAAGCGACAGATAAGCACGTCACTAATTAGCGACGTTGCATCGCTAAACGTCGTTAATCTAGCGACACATTTACGTCGCTAAAAAATATCGGTATAGTAACGTTTAGCGACGTTTTTCCTTTCAGCGACTAGCTGAAAGGCGACGACTTCTGTAAAACGTCGCTAATTACGTCGCTAAAAGTAATTAGCGACGTTTATTGGTCATTTAGCGACGTTTCTTTACGTTGCTAATTTGACTTTTTCTAGTAGTATCCTTCCTTCATCACCTCCCCTTTACCAACTTTCTTGCCTCCATTTTCTATTTATTCCTCCATCATCTCCTCTCTCTGCTCCAACCGTCGGCTCATTGGCTTTGGTGTAGGCTAGTTTAGCAAGAAACAACAAAGCCACCAGATTGGTCAGATCTGGGAGGATATATATTGTTGGTGATTAAGGTAGCTGAAATAGTCTACCCGAGTCGCTCACAAGCTACCATTTTAGACAGAGAGGGTGGGGTGGAGATGGTGGTGATGTAATGTAGGAAGAAGGGAAAGAATAAGTAGAAAGGAGGAGAAGGTTGTGGCACCAATGGAGATGTAGGGTAAAATATTTCTTCTATAGGAACGGTAACTAGTAACAAAAATAATGTGTTTCTTGATTAACATGAAAACCTTGGAGGAGTTTCCAGATAATCATCCCAAGAACTACATGCATCCTTTTGTTTCATTCTGATCGAGGGGATAATTAGGTTGAAATCACCTGAGGTGGATTTGACATGAGGTAAGTTAGAGGTGGGACCAATTGTCATGCCTCGGTTCCAAAGATAAGGAACCGAGTCATGTGGCAATGGCCAGTAGCACACTTTGGCGGGTATCCTAATCTAATGGGCCCGTCGGAGTGTACCTAAGCTGTAAAGTATAATGAATAACCTAACACATAACACATAAATAGTGAATCTAAATCTCATCCACAGGCAACAGATATAAGAGCACATGGAGGTAATCATAACAACTAATGTGCAGAAAGAAAATGTCATAAGATAAGAAAATGTCATAAGATAATGTATCAAAGTACAAATACTAGAGTAGTCACACGAAAACAAACCCGCTAGTACAAAATACTGGAATAAAAGTAAGCAATGAGATAACTAGGAACGGTATCTGAATCTGGATAGTAATATTGTTCCAAGGATAGAGTCACTACCAGAGATCAGGCGAAGTCCTCGGGGATAACCTCATCCTCGGTAATGGATCCTGCTGCTGGATGCGTACTCGGACCGTACTCCTCTGGGTAATCCTCCTCGCCTAAACCTGGAAGGAAACCAGGTCCTCAGAGGAACGTAACAAGGTACAAAAATACAGCATGCCAAGTATAACAGAAAGTACAAGTGCAACGACGGGGTAATCTAGCATAGCCAACTAAGTGAGACACAGTTTAAAGACAATGTTCAACGCGTGGGCTGTCCAAAATAAAACCATAGCTCCGAACACAGAGACACACGGGGCGTACCGTAGCTCCGAGCACAAAGTCACACGGGTGATACTACTACTCCGGATACAGGAACACTACATCAACAGGACATATATATATAAAGAGCGTGCAGAGGAGCCCAAACGTCTAGTAACTGTCTTCCCCTTCCCAAGCGTTCAACGATTGTGCGCTGAACCTGAACCTCTATCTAGCAGTCTCTTCACACAGAAGTATCTATCAACAAACGTGACCCTAAGGTCGTCCCAGTCTCCAGTCATGATGTCAGTATCAGGATACAGGAAATCTGGCACGATAATAGTGTATGAATGTGTCCTGGGGATGATGATATACTCAGGTACGTACATCGAGGTGTTACGAACATCTAGCATTCGTTACAAGACGTTACGACAAACGTCTACACCCGGTTATGATCCGGACGTAAAGTAACGATCTTAATCAAATATGCGCACAGTGTATAAAATAAAATAATAAATAACTGTAACTAAAATACAGGGTGATAAGGTACACTTGCCTGCGTTCGGCTGCTGATGACGAGGATCCGGTACCACGTCCAAGTCCGCAGGTCCCGTAGTACCTAGAGTCGAGATACAAGCTCAATCAATAAACTATCACGAAGCTAAAATAAGATGTGACACTCGTCTAATCATATGTTCAAACTCAGTTACAACTTACATAGTCACGAAGCTAGAGGGTTGACCAAGGTAGACTAAGGGTGTGTTACATCTGATCCAATTAAACATCTATACTATATCATCAAGCAAATCCTCCATTAAATTATTATTAATAAAACCTCGTTCATATAAAACCTTCCTTTAAAATATTTGAATCTTATTTCTACCGATGTACAGCTAGTCCTCAAACAACTTCAACACCTTTCAATATTAACCCAAGGTTTGATATCTCTCTACCATTATACAGTAATTAACATGTTTCTTGATAATAATTAATGCCTTAATATCATCACCATTTCACAACCATTTAGATGCATACATAACATCAAACCCTAATTATTAACCTTGCATTTACCTTTAATTTCATAAATTTAAAAGTAACCAACCCTAAAACTCATAAGGCATTTAAAACCCAACCATCAAGTGTATATTTTCCATAACCCTCGCATGTATATATTTCATATCCTTCACCCATGAACATCAATGCATATTGTAATATATATTAAACCTAAATCCCACATGCATATAATAAACTAAAATAAATTGATTTTATCTACCACTATTCAAGCATATTATATCAGGTATTAAACCTAAGATCTCTTATGCATATTTAAAACCCTAAATACTCAACTTAGCATATTACCATCACTGCATATATTACAATGAACTAAACCCTTAAATCTCAATGTATGGAACAATATATCAAACCCTAAAATCAATGCAATACCATAACCCAAAATATTAACTAAGTTATATAAAAGTATGCAAGAAACAACACTAATCATGGAGATGGGGGAGAGGTCACCTTGGCGAGGTGGTGGTGGTAGAAGATGCTCGACTGGAGTTGAGGGGATCAAAGTGGTCGGAGCAGGGAGCTTGGCCGGAGTGTGTTGATGAAGACGATGGTGGTGGTGGGAAGAGCAGCTGGAGGTGGTGGTAATGACAGATGTAGTGGTGGCGTTGGTGTGCGGTGGTGGCATTTGTGTGCGGAGGTGGTGGTAATGGCGGATGTGGTGGTGGCGTTGGTGTGTGGTAGTGGTGTTGATGGAGGAAGTGGAGGAGTCGGCCGGAGTGGTCGTCGACTGGAAGTGCGGGGGGGGGGGGAAGTCGGGGTAGCGTTGCTCGTGGCAATGGTGATGTTGGTGGCGTTGGTTGCACGGGGATGGTTGAGGGGTGGTGGTCGACTGGAAGTAGCCGGGGTGGGGTTGCTCGTGGCAGCGGCCGAAGGAAAGTGGGCTTACCAGCAGTCGAAGTTGGCTCGTGGGAGCGCTAGTGGCCGGAGGGGGAAGCTCGACCGGGTAATGGTGGAGGTTCTTCAAGGAAGAAGAAGAAGGAAGAAAGAAGGAGAAGAAGAAGAAAGGAAGAAGAAGGAGAAGAAGCCTACGGTTGAGAGGGAGGGAGGAGAGAGAGAGGGTTGTGTTCTCTAGGTTTGGAGATTAGGGCCGACATGGGGAAGAGTGTGGTGATGGAGACATTTTATAGGGAGTTGTGTGGGGGTTGTGTGGTATGGATGAGCCCAATTCAAATGGATGGTGAGGATTTCATATGGAGAAAAATTCCTCGTCCAAAGGAGAGAGAGTGGGAAGGGGCTTGACCGGTCAAAGAAGAGGGGGATTGTTCATTTGGTCTTGACCAATGAGGTTATGACACATATTACAACATTTGCAAATAAGCCCCTTAATTTTGGGTATTTGCACAAATACATAAAATGATGCAAAATTTGTGGGGAAATGGTGTTTGGTGTTTTGTAGGGTGAGGGGGTGTTGTGTGTTTTGCATGGGCTTAATTAAAGGGGCATTGGAATTAAATTAGGATTAAAATGGGATTTGTCAAAGTTGGTATCCCCAATTTAATTAGAATAAATTGTCATGTGCTCTTAAATTAAATGGGGGTACATGGGATCTCAATTGGGAGTAACACAAAGGTCATGAATGGTGTAGGCTTGGTGTCAGTCTTGGACCCTTTAATTGGTCCGGCTCAACGGGTTAAGTTGGTGTCTCAAAATTGATGGCAACGACACAAGTGCGCGACACGGGATTAAATAATAGATTTCGGTTAGAAAAATTGTGTAATTTATTTAGAGAATAAGAAATTTTGATTTTGAGTGACAGAAAAGTCCAGCGCCTAAATTGGCGTGTCAAGTCAAGAGTACAATAATCTGTTGAAAAGTATGGGCTGATGTTGGGCTCCGAATATTACAACAACGGTAGGGCACTCCAAGGGTTTAATTTATGACTCAGACATCTGCATCCTTAATTCTAAACCTCAAACATCTGCTGCTAAACCAAAATTTTCTAACCCATAATTCGTCTATCTATAAAAATAAATGAGGGAGTTTACATCCTTCCCAACTTAAAAAAATTTTGTCCCCAAAATTAAAAGTAAAGCACGATAATAACTATGAGAATTTAAAAGCAAATTGGTAATCAAATACGGTACGTAAATTTGTACCTTGGTCCTCAAATAAATATGAGAAACGCTGTCGAATGGAATCCTCGCGCTCCCAGGTAGACTCGCCTGGCGAATGATGCTTTCATGCAACTCTGACCAGTCGAATAGTCTGACCTCTCAAAGTCTTCTCACTGTGATCGAGTATCTCCACTGGCTGCTCTACGTAAGATAAACTGGGCCCGACTGTAATCTTCGAATGATCAAGCACATGGCTAGGGTCTGCCACATATCTCCTCAACTGCGATACGTAAAATATGTCATGCACTCCTTCTAATGATGGAGGCAATACAAGATGGTAAGCCACTTCGCCAACTCGTTCCAAGATGTCAAAAGGTCCGATGTACCTCGGACTCAGCTTGCCTCTGCCTCCAAATCTGATGGTACTACGAGTAGGTGATATCTTCAAAAATACATGGTCACCTTCCTTAAACTCCAAAGGTTTGTGGTGCGCATCTGCCCAATGCTTCTATCTGTCATGTGCTGCACGCATGTGGCTCTGAATCTGCTTGACTTTCTCCACTGTCTGTGTCACCAACTCTGGACCAAGTATCTGACGCTCTTCCATGTCACTCCAACATACCGATGACCTACACTTCCTGCAGTACAATGCCTCATAAGGTGTCATCTGTATGCTAGCCTGGTAGCTGTTATTGTAGGAGAATTCCACCAAGTATAGATGGTCCTCCCAAGATCCTCCAAAGTCAATCATGCGCGCTCTCAATATATCCTCTAGTATCTGTATCGTGCGCTCTGACTGACCATTAGTCTGTGGATGATATGCAGTGCTGAACTTAAGACGAGTTCCTAGACTCTCCTGCATACTTCGCCAAAAATATGACATGAACCTGGAGTCACGATCCGATACAATGCTGACAGGCACTCCATGTAGTCGTACTATCTGCCTCATATACATGTCACCTAGTATCTCCGTAGACTGCCCAACTCTAAAGGGCAAGAATTGTGCAGACTTGGTGAGTCTGTCTACGACAATCCAAACTGCATCCTTTCTGCTAGGGCTCTGCTGGAATCCTGTGACGAAGTCTATGGTAATATATTTCTACTTCCACTCGGGAATGGAAAGCGGCTGCAATAGTCCTGCAGTCCTCTGATGTTCAGCCTTGACTTGCTGACAAACTAAATATCTCGCCATGAATCTTGTAATCTCTCTCTTCATCCCATGCCACCAGAAATATTGCCTCAAATCTCGGTACATCTTCGTACCCCCGGAATGAATAGAATAAATCGAGCTATGAGCCTCGGTCATCAACTCCTGGCGTAGCTCGCCACTCGGAACGTATAGGCGATCTCCATACCTCAATGTTCCGTCTTCATGAATCCTGATTCCCGTCTACATGCCGGCCTCTGTCCTCTCTCGCAGTCGTCAAAATCTCCCATCTGTAGGCAGGGCTACCTTGATCCTCTAAATTAATGTAGACTGAACCTCGAGACAAGCCATCTGTCCATCCATGCTTGGCAATAAAATCTCTATCCCAAGCTCCTGAAGATCCTCTAGCAATTGCCGCTGAGTCGTCAAAAAGTAGGCAATGGGCTTCCTGCTTAAGGCATCTGCTACTACATTCGCCTTTCCAGGGTGGTACTGCAACTCTATATCATAATCTGTCATCAACTCTAGCTAGCGCCTCTGTCTCATGTTGAGCTCCTTCTGCGTGTAGATATACTTCAGACTTTTATGATATATGTAAATCTCAACACACTCACCATAAAGGTCGTGTCACCATAGCTTTAGTGCAAATATCACTGTAGCTAGCTCTAGATCATGCGTCGAATAGTTCTTCTTATAAACTCTCAGTTGTCTCGATGCGTAGTCTATTACTTTGCCGTGTTGCATCAGTATACAATCTAATCTGCTCCCAGATGCATCACTGTATACTACAAATCCTCCTGATCCTGAAGGTAGTGTCAAAATCGGTGTTGATGTTAGACACTTCTTCAGCTCATCGAAAGTCGTCTGACACTCGTCGGTCGAGATAAAATCCTCGCCTTTACGCGTCAGTCGCGTCATAGGTACAACGATCCTCAAAAAAATTTCCACAAACCTCCGATAATATCCGACAAGTCCGAGGAAACTCCTAACCTCTGTAACTGATGTAGGGGTAGGCCATGTCTTAATTGCAGCTATCTTCTCCGGGTCAACTGATAGTCCATCTCCAGTAATTATATGTCCCAGGAATGGTACTCTATCCAAGCAGAACTCATATTTGCTGAGCTTGGCGTACAGTCTCTCCTGTCTCAACGTCTCTAACACGATCCTGAGATGTCTCTCGTGCTCCTCCAGGCTCTTGGAATATACCAAGATATCGTCGATAAATACCACCACGAACGTATCTAAGTACTGGTGGAAAACATTGTTCATCAGACTCACAAATACTGCTGGCACATTGGTTAAACCAAACAGCATGACTAAAAACTCATAGTGCCCATACTTCATCCGAAAAGCCGTCTTCGGGATGTCCTCTCTCCGTACCTTGATCTGATGATAACCGGATCTGAGATCGATCTTCGAGAATACACATACACCACTAAGCTGATCAGATAAATCATCGATGTGCGACAGTGGATACTTGTTCTTTATCGTTACAGAATTTAAAGCCCTGTAATCGATACACAAGCTTACCATCCCGTCCTTCTTCGGTACAAATAAAATGGGTGCTCCCCATGGAGATACACCAGCCCGTATGAAACCCTTATCTAAGAGATCATCTACTTGGACTTTCAACTCAACCAACTCCTTCGGTGCTAGTCTGTAAATGGGGAAAGTAACTGGCTCGGCTCCGGGAGTCAACTCTATAGTGAACTCAATCTCTCTGTCAGGTGGCAGGCCTGGGAGATCCTCTGGAAATACATCCTCAAACTCTGATATAAAGGAAGGGTACATCGGTTCACCTTCTGTAATATGTGTCGCTAGGGTAGGTTGGACACCATGCTCTCGGGATCCCCGAAGAAACTCAAACTCTAGGTGATCTGGGGGTCTAAATATGACACAACCACGACGATAATCTAGCATTGCATGGTATTGGCTCAACCAATCCATGCCTAGGACAATGTCATAGTCCGGCCTAGAGAAGACCAAAAATCAGGCACGCATCTCTCGCCCGCAGACAATTATGGAACATGATCTACAAGTGTCGCTAATAGGTACTATTCCACCTCCCGTAAGAATCCTCTTGATCTTCGGAAGGGGTGCAGTGGCTATTCTATGGGTGGCCACAAAACTAGCAGCTATAAAAGAGTGTGTGGAACCATAATCAAATAAGACTACTGCTGGTAATAAAGCTACTAAGATAGTACCTTCGATCACTTCTCCGGCTGTCTCCGCCTCCTCTATAGTTATCGCATAGGCCTGACCATGTCTCGGTGCCGGTGCCCTAAACTGCTACTGTCGAGCCTGCTGGAATCGATCTGCTTGTGGGGCCAAGGGTGGCCTCCTCTGATTTCCTGCTGGTGCTGGTGGTCGTTGTGCTCCAGCTCCTGCGTAAGGCGGCCTCGGTGCTGGCAGGGATAGCCGGTGAACCATCTGTACTGGATCCCTCTGGTCGGGGCAATCTCGGATTGCATGCTGGCCCGATCTACATCTCAGACATACGCCCAGCCGCCGTCGACAGTCCCTCAATAAATATCCCCTCTTGCCGCAGAAATGGCATATGGGAATCACTGCTCCCTGCAGGGGTGCTGCTCTCTGCTGGTAGTGCTGCTGTACTAGAGGACGCTTCGCAGGTCCTCCCTGCGGGGCTCGAACTGCTGATTACGATGCACAGGAGCACTTTAGGCTAGCCTCCATCTTGTTAATGCGGTCCTGGCGTCATGCTGCTAATAATACCTCTGAGTAGGAGGTGGGGGCTATGGACCCGATAAACCTCTGGGTCTCGAAACTCAGGCCTTCATAGAACTTCTCGGCCTTTGCCTCCTCGGTAGGGATCAGGTAAGGTGCAAATCTGCTCAGGCGGAGGAACTCAGCATTGTATTTCTTAATCGTCATACTGCCCTGCCTGAGGTTCTGAAATCTATTCCGAAGCTCTGCTCGGGCAGTGGAGGGTATGTACATCTCCTGGAAGAGCCTAGAGAACACTTCCCACATGGCCCGGTCTGGTCCTAAATGCTGCTCCTCTGAAATCCACCAGTGATGAGCGTTGCCAGTGAGATGTATTCTGATGGCAGTCATCCATCAGTGTCGGGGGAGGTTGGTAGCCTCCAGCTGGTACTGAACGCTAGTGAGCCATGCGTGGACCTATGTCGTCTCTTCTATCGCGCCCCGATCCCGTAGGGGCCGATCGTCCTCGCTTGGTCCCTACGGAACCGCTCGTCATTGCTTGGGCGCGATGCCGTGCAAGCCTAAGTTGCGCTTTCACCAGGCAACACACCTGCACAAGACACAAGAGAGACGAAAATATACATATATAGCCACAGAGTAAATACAGAGAACCAAAGTTGAACATATTTGATTGCACATAAAATACTTTCTTTTATTGAATACTTGAAGATAAGGATTACAAGTACTTGCTTGGCTGAGTTACAAAATATGTCTTAGAAGGCTTACAACTCTTTTTACATTCTCAAAACTAGCCACAACGTCCATTACATTATACCCTTGTAGTAGGACCAAAATAACTAAAACATCTAGCAGAAGAAGAGTAGCCCACTGGAGAGGTAAGCAGCAGAGGAAGCAGCACGAACACAGTCCTAGGGAAGGGTGCGCACACGCTGATTCAGGTTGAGGATGCTTGCCAAACTCTCACTTCCAGTACCTGGATATTTACCCACAAACGTGGGTTAGTACTACCACATGAACTGGTGAGCGACCGTGGCCAAACTCACCTTAGAAATCCACATTAAGTAAGCATATGAAGCTAGCATTATTAAGTGGTCTTTCTGGTTGTCTAGTTTCTTTTTAACAATTCATGCAAGGAAACATAGACAATTTATAGCATATGCATATGATAATTCTTATCCACAGCCGAGCGGTTATCCCTGCAGCAGACACACAAGTTAGCCACAATTTGCATATAAATAACTTATGAATCGATAAAGGCATCAAGTGTTAGGTATGCAAGAAAGTAAACCTAGCATGGGCCCTAACTATATGATGGTCCCCTCCACGGGATTAGTAGTTGGGACGTACAAGCCCATCTTACTAATGGACGTGTCTACCCTCCCGTAAATAAGAATGTTCAAGCCTCAGGGTATCTAGATCTCTTTTCGGCCGAACGATCCCCAGTGCCCCAGGGACCGCTCGAGAGATAATCCTTGTGCACAAGTTGTCCTGACCAAATTCATGAATGCAAGCCCTATCAGAAAATATGCTATCATGCAACTGATGAACAATGCACAATAAGTCTATCTATTTTTCTCATTTTCTAGCTCAAGTCCAGAGTTTTCTTGCCACAATACTCAATGCACAGCACACAAGGGACAGTTAAGCATTCCATAAGCAACTAGTGAGTTAGCAGTTCTATACTTGAAGCGTGCAATACTTTCTTTCTCTTTTAGCTTATCTTTTTAGTGAGGCAACATATTTATGTGAACTAGAGATTCTTTATTAGGCATGCAGACTTAAAGGATTCATCGAAGGGCCTAAGCCACTCACCGAACGAATCGAACGAGAGGATGGGGAAGCCTTAAGCGACATTCACTCGTTGGTTATGCGTCCTGAAAATGCAACAATACTTGGTTAGCATACTTCAATCTCTTGCCCTTACGATTCGAAAAGAACGCACAAGCGAGAAAGCGAAATCATGAAAACCAAGTCATCGAAAGCAACTCAAAACACAAAGCAACACAAAACCAAGAAGCAAAGCAACCAACAAAACTCTTGGACTTATTTCAATAGAAGCCGCTCGATTAATTCGAAGGGTTCATTGCACTCCGTCCGTGTTGATTTGGCGGTAAAGTTTTCCCGAGACTCGATTCTCAACCGAGTCGAAGTAGCGTAGTATTTCTTAAGTAATCGTTTGGAGCGGGGCGTTACATACTACCCCACTGAGAAAAAGTTTCGTCTCGAAACTTAAGAGATCAAGGGGACAAGGATCAAGCATCAAGAGTTTCAAAGGAAACAGACTCACCAACATCGTGTCCACTCTCATCACGCTCAATATTCAATTGATAAACTCTCGGCCTCCTTGTCTGATCAGTTGGTTCCTGAGCAGGACCTGGAGTGGTCTGAGTCTCAACCCGAGCAGTCTTGTTGTTCCCAGTCTGGTATGGCGGCGGAACCCTCTTATTTTTGCAATTCACTGCTAGATGCCCTGGCTCCCCACAGTTAAAATACTCATTATTTGCAGTACGACAAATATCTACGGTATGGCCTGTTTTGTGACAGTAATTGAACGTAGAACCTGGGCACCGTTCGCCCGCTATTTTTTTTTCTCCGTCATGGTATCTTTTAGCAAGAGGGTTTCGAGGAGCAGGTGCCTTGTCCACAGCACTTTGTGGCATAAACTGTTCATTCTGTACCGCTGCCTCAAATGCTTGGATGTACGATTTGCACTCCCGGTTCATAACATCTTTTCTCAGATTATCGTTTAAGCCTTTTATGAACCGATGTGTACGGGCTTCCTCATCAGGAACCATCGAGCTAGCGAACTTAGCAAGTTTGGAAAATTTCGACTCATAATTTTCGACGGACATGTTCCCTTGCTTAAGTTCAGTAAACTCATCGTCTTTTCTCTGCCTGACAGCTGGCGGAAGAAAGTGTGCAAGGAATGCTTCCTTGAACATTCCCCAAGTGATCCTACCATCCTGATGCTTGGTGACTAGATCTGCTTTCTTCACCTCGCACCAGTCGTGTGCACGTAACCGCAAATGCATATCCGCACACGCCACCCTTTTGTTCGCAGGTATAGAAGCAAAGCTAAACAAGCTCTCCATCTTTGTGATCCAGTCCATCACCTTATCCGGCGTGGTCCTGCCTTCAAACTCCGGAGGGTTCAACTTCAGGAACTCAGCGCCTTTAAAGGTAGACTTTCCGGCCGCACGATGAGGCTCGTTAGTTTCTGCTAATCCTGCTCCTTGAGGCATGGTCGGGGCAGTCATTGGTGTTGCAGCGGTTCCTGATGCACCACTTTGTGCTACTAGTGTTGTCATAATCTGCGTAAGAGAGTCAAGTTGTTGCTGCTGTGCTGAGGCTCTAGCATCAGCTCGTTGCTGCTGAGCCTCAACTCGTTCTTGTTGTACAGCATGACGGTCATTCTAATTCTGAAACATTGCAATCAGCCTATCGATTTGATCATCGCTCACGCTCGTTGCGCGCGATGTCTCAGGATTACTAGCACCTGCTTTTGTCATCTTTGCTGCAAAAGAGAGTAGCTTGCGTTAGTCTCATAACGTATTATGGACTTATTGCGTGGGGCGTTGGGTTTTCACACTCTTAGGGACCTTTCATACTCTCGATTTACTTCTTATAGATTTGAAATCTATTTTCGAAATTCGGGACTTTTGAAATCGCTTGAAAACTTATATTATTTTTGAAAATGATGTTTGAAGAGGCCAAGGACGTAAACCATGCTCTGATACCACCTGTCGTGCCCCGATCCCGTATGGGCCGATCGTCCTCGCTTGGTCCCTATGGAACCGCTCGTCCTCGCTTGGGCGCGATGCCGTGCAAGCCTAAGTTGCGCTTGCACCAGGCAACGTTCCTGCACAAGACACAAGAGAGACGAAAATATACATATATAGCCACAGAGTAAATGCAGAGAACCAAAGTTGAACACATTTGATAGCACACAAAACACTTTCTTTTATTGAATACTTGAAGATAAGGATTACAAGTACTTGCTTGGCTGAGTTACAAAATATGCCTAAGAAGGCTTACAACTCTTTTTACATTCCCAAAACTAGCCACAACACCCATTACATTATGCCCTTATAGTAGGACCAAAATAACTAAAACATCTAGCAGAAGAAGAGTAGCCCACTAGAGAGGTAAGCAGCAGAGGAAGAAGCACGAACACAGTCCTAGGGAAGGGTGCGCACACGCTGATTCAGGTTGAGGATGCTTGCCAAACTCTCGCTTCGAGTACCTGGATATTTGTCCACAAATATGGGTCAGTACTACCACATGTACTGTGAGCGACCATGGCCAAACTCACCTTAGAAATCCACACTAAGTAAGCATATGAAGCTAGCATTATTAAGTGGTCTTTCTGGTTGTCTAGTTTCTTTTTAATAATTCATGCAAGGAAACATAGACAATTTATAGCATATGCATATGATAATACTTACCCACAACCGAGCGGTTATCCCTGCAGCAGACACACAAGTTAGCCACAATTTGCATATGAATAACTTATGAATCGATAAAGGCATCAAGTATTAGGTATGCAAGAAGCTAAACCTAGTATGCGCCCTAACTATATGATGGTCCCCTCCATGGGATTAGCAGTTGGGACGTACAAGCCTATCTTACTAATAGACGTGTCTACCCTCCCGTAAATAAGGACGTTCAAGCCTCAGGGTATCTAGATCGCTTTCCGGCCGAACGATCCCCAGTGCCCCAGGGACCGCTCGAGAGATAATCCTTGTGCACAAGTTGTCCTGACCAAATGCATGAATGCAAGCCCTATCAAAAAATATGCTATCATGCAACTGATGAACAATGCACAATAAGTCTATCTATTTTTCTCATTTTCTAGCTCAAGTCCAGAGTTTTCTTGCCACAATACTCAATGCACAGCACACAAGGGACAGTTAAGCATTCCATAAGCAATTAGTAAGTTAGCAGTTCTATACTTGAAGCATGCAATACTTTCTTTCTCTTTTAGCTTATCTTTTTAGTGAGGTAACATATTTATGTGAACTAGAGATTCTTTATTAGGCATGCAGACTTAAAGGATTCATCGAAGGGCCTAAGCCACTCACCGAACGAATCGAACGAGAGGATGGGAAAGCCTTAAGCGACGTTCACTCGTTGGTTATGCGTCCTGAAAATGCAACAATACTTGGTTAGCATACTTCAATCTTTTGCCCTTACGATTCGAAAAGAACGCACAAGCGAGAAAGCAAAATCATGAAAACCAAGTCATCGAAAGCAACTCAAAACACAAAGCAACACAAAACCAAGAAGCAAAGCAACCAACAAAACTCTTGGACTTATTTCAATAGAAGCCGCTCGATTAATTCGAAGGGTTCATTGCACTCCGTCCGTGTTGATTTGGCGGTAAGGTTTCTCCGAGACTCGATTCTCAACCGAGTCAAAGCAGCGTAGTGTTTCTTAAGTAACCATTTGGAGCAGGGCGTTACATACTACCCCACTGAGAAAAAGTTTCATCCCGAAACTTAAGAGATCAAGGGGACAAGGATCAAGCATCAAGAGTTTCAAAGGAAACAGACTCACTAACATCGTGCCCACTCTCATCACGCTCAATATTCAACTGATAAACTCTCGGCCTCCTTGTCTGATCAGTTGGTTCCTGAGCAGGACCTGGAGGGGTCTGAGTCTCAACCCGAGCAGTCTTGTTGTTCCCAGTCTGGTATGGTGGCGGAACCCTCTTATTTTTGCAATTCACTGCTAGATGCCCTGCCTCCCCACAGTTAAAATACTCATTATTTGCAGTACAACAAATATCTACGGTATGGCCTGTTTTGTGACAGTAATTGCACGTAGAACCTGGGCGCCGCTCGCCCGCTGTTTTCTTTTCTCCGTCATGGTATCTTTTAGCAGGAGGGTTTCGAGGAGCGGGTGCCTTGTCCACAGCACTTTGTGGCATAAACTGTTCATTCTGCACCGCTGCCTCAAATGCTTGGATGTACGATTTGCATTTCCGGTTCATAACATCTTTCCTCAGATTATCGTTTAAGCCTTTTATGAACCGATGTGTGCGGGCTCCCTCATCAGGAACCATCGAGCTAGCGAACTTAGCAAGTTTGGAAAATTCGACTCATAATCTTCGACGGACATGTTCCCTTGCTTAAGTTCAGTAAACTCATCATCTTTTCTCTGCCTGACAGCTGGCGGAAGAAAGTGTGCAAGGAATGCTTCCTTGAACATTTCCCAAGTGATCCTACCATCATGATGCTTGGTGGCTAGATCTGCTTTCTTCACATTCCACCAGTCGTGTGCACATAACCGCAACTGCATATCCGCACACGCCACCCTTTTGTTCGCAGGTATAGAAGCAAAGCTAAACAAGCTCTCCATCTTTGCGATCCAGTCCATCACCTTATCCGGTGTGGTCCTGCCTTCAAACTCCGGAGGGTTCAACTTCAGGAACTCAGCGCCTTTAAAGGTAGACTTTCCGGTCGCACGATGAGGCTCGTTAGTTTCTGCTAATCTTGCTCCTTGAGGCATGGTCGGGGCAATCATTGGTGTTGCAGCGGTTCCCGATGCACCACTTTGTGCTACTAGTGTTGTCATAATCTGCATCAGAGAGTCAAGCTGTTGCTGCTGTGCTGAGGCTCTAGCATCAGCTCGTTGCTGCTGAGCCTCAACTCGTTCTTGTTGTGCAGCATAACGGTCATTCTGATTCTGAAACATTGCAATCAGCCTATCGATTTGATCATCGCTCACGCTCGTTGCGCACGATGTCTCAGGATTACTAGCACCTGCTTTTGTCATCTTTGCTGCAAAAGAGAGTAGCTTGCGTTAGTCTCATAACGTATTATGGACTTATTGCGTGGGGCGTTGGGTTTTCACACTCTTAGGGACCTTTTATACTCTCGATTTACTTCTTATAGATTTGAAATCTATTTTCAAAATTCGGGACTTTTGAAATCGCTTGAAAACTTATATCATTTTCGAAAATGATGTTTGAAGAGGCCAAGGACGTAAAGCCATGCTCTGATACCACCTATCGCACCCCGATCCCGTATGGGCCGATCATCCTCGCTTGGTCCCTACGGAACCGCTCGTTCTCGCTTGGGCGCGATGCCGTGCAAGCCTAAGTTGCGCTTACACCAGGCAACGTTCCTGCACAAGACACAAGAGAGACAAAAATATACATATATAGCCACAGAGTAAATGCAGAGAACCAAAGTTGAACACATTTGATAGCACCCAAAATACTTTCTTTTATTGAATACTTGAAGATAAGGATTACAAGTACTTGCTTGGCTGAGTTACAAAATATGCCTTAGAAGGCTTACAACTCTTTTTACATTCCCAAAACTAGCCATAACGCCCATTACATTATGCCCTTGTAGTAGGACTAAAATAACTAAAACATCTAGCAGAAGAAGAGTAGCCCACTGGAGAGGTAAGCAGCAGAGGAAGCAGCACGAACACAGTCCTAGGGAAGGGTGTGCACACGCTGATTCAGGTTGAGGATGCTTGCCAAACTCTTGCTTCCAGTACCTGAATATTTGCCCACAAACGTGGGTCAGTACTACCACATGTACTGGTGAGTGACCGTGGCCAAACTCACCTTAGAAATCCACACTAAGTAAGCATATGAAGCTAGCATTATTAAGTGGTCTTTCTGGTTGTCTAGTTTCTTTTTAATAATTCATGCAAGGAAACATAGACAATTTATAGCATATGCATATGATAATTCTTACCCACAGCCGAGCGGTTATCCCTGCAGCAGACACACAAGTTAGCCACAATTTGCATATGAATAACTTATGAATCGATAAAGGCATCAAGTGTTAGGTATGCAAGAAGGTAAACCTAGCATGCGCCCTAACTATATGATGGTCCCCTCCACGGGATTAGCAGTTGGGACGTACAAGCCCATCTTACTAATGGACGTGTCTACCCTCCCGTAAATAAGGACGTTCAAGCCTCAGGGTATCTAGATCTCTTTCCGGTCGAACGATCCCCAGTGCCCCAGGGACCGCTCGAGAGATAATCCTTGTGCACAAGTTGTCCTGACCAAATGCATGAATGCAAGCCCTATCAGAAAATATGCTATCATGCAACTGATGAACAATGCACAACAAGTCTATCTCTTTTTCTCATTTTATAGCTCAAGTCCAGATTTTTCTTGCCACAATACTCAATGCACAGCACACAAGGGACAGTTAAGCATTCCATAAGCAACTAGTAAGTTAGCAGTTCTATACTTGAAGCGTGCAATACTTTCTTTCTCTTTTAGCTTATCTTTTTAGTAAGGCAACATATTTATGTGAACTAGAGATTCTTTATTAGGCATGCAGACTTAAAGGATTCATCGAAGGGCCTAAGCCACTCACCGAACGAATCGAACGAGAGGATGGGGAAGCCTTAAGCGACGTTCACTCGTTGGTTATGCGTCCTGAAAATACAACAATACTTGGTTAGCATACTTCAATCTCTTGCCCTTACGATTCGAAAAGAACGCACAAGCGAGAAAGCAAAATCATGAAAACCAAGTCATCGAAAGCAACTCAAAACACAAAGCAACACAAAACCAAGAAGCAAAGCAACCAACAAAACTCTTGGACTTATTTTAATAGAAGCCGCTCGATTAATTCGAAGGGTTCATTGTACTCCGTCCGTGTTGATTTGGCGGTAAGGTTTCCCCGAGACTCTCAACCGAGTCGAAGCAGCGTAGTATTTCTTAAGTAACCGTTTAGAGCGGGGCGTTACATCTTCTGTGCTAGCAAAAGGTTGTGGCATCATACGACGGAAGTCTATGAAAGACCCCATCGTCGACTGGTGTGCTGGCGGGGGGGGGAAGTCGGGGTGGCGTTGCTCGTGGCAATGGTGATGCTAGTGGCGTTGGTTGCACGGGGATGGTCGAGGGGTAGTAGTCGACTGGAAGTGGCCGGGGTGGCGTTTCTCGTGGCAACGGTCGGAGGGAAGTGGGCTTGGTAGCAGTCAGAATTGGCTCGTGGGAGCACTGATGGCCGGAGGGGGAAGCTCGGCCGGGTAGTGGTGGTAGTTCTTCAAGGAAGAAGAAGAAGAAGAAGAAGAAAGGAAGAAGAAGGAGAAGAAGCCTACGGTTGAGAGGGAGGGAGGAGAGAGAGAGGGTTGTGTTCTCTAGGTTTGGGGATTAGGGCCGGCATAGGGAAGAGTGTGGCGATGGAGATATTTTATAGGGAGTTGTGTGGGGGTTGTGTGGTGTGGATGAGCCCAATTCAAATGGATGGTGAGGATTTCATATGGAGAAAAATTCCTCATCCAAAGGAGAGAGAGTGGGGAGGGGCTTGACCGGTCAAAGAAGAGGGGGCTTGTTCATTTGGTCTTGACCAATGAGGTTATGACACATATTACAACATTTGTAAATAAGCCCCTTAATTTTGGGTATTTGCACAAACACATGAAATGATGCAAAATTTGTGGAGGAAATGGTGTTTGGTGTTTTGTAGGGTGAGGGAGTGTTGTGTGTTTTGCATGGGCTTAATTAAAGGGGCATTGGAATTAAATTAGGATTAAAATGGGATTAGTTAAAGTTGGTATCCCCAATTTAATTAGAATAAATTGTCATGTGCTCTTAAATTAAATGGGGGCACATGGGATCTCAATTAGGAGTGACACAAAGATCATGAATGGTGTAAGCTTGGTGTCAGTCTTGGACCCTTTAATTGGTCTGGCTCAACGGGTTAAGTTGGTGTCTCAAAATTGATAGCAACGACACAGGTGCGCGACACGGGATTAAATAATGGATTTCGGTTACGGAAAATTGTGCAATTTATTTAGAGCACAAGAAATTTTGATTTTGAGTGACGGAAAAGTCCAGCGCCTAAATTGGCGTGTCAAGTCAAGAGTGTAATAATCTGTTGGAAAGTATGGACTGGTGTTGGGCTCCGAATATTGCAACAACGGTAGGGTGCTCCAAAGGTTTAATTTATGACTCAGACATCTGCATCCTTAATTATAAACCTCAAACATTTGATGCTAAACCAAAATTTTCTAACCCATAATCCGTCCATCTATAAAAATAAATGAGGGGGTTTACACCAATTAAGGAAAAAATGAGAAAAATTATCTTAAGTGGTTTGGGCATGTGCAACGCAAACCAATATATACTTTGATAAGGAGACTGATACTTTAATAGATGCTCTAATAAGAGAGATACAAGGTAGTAGTTAAAAGAACCGCTAGGACTAGAGAGAACATTGACTAAAGTTTTAAAGATGGATATGGATTTTGTTAGCGTTACAAAGGACGCAGCCTATAAAAAAGATTAATGGAAGAAAAGGATTTAAACAGTTGACCACAAATATTTGGAATATAGGCTTTATTGTTGATAATATTAAAAAGATACAACTGATTCTCAAAACATGGTTTAAATTAAGTTATTTGTAGAGTTATTTATATTTATAACACCCCCCCCCCATAATTGATGATGATAACTCCACTACACCCCCCTCCCCATAATTTTTTTTAAAATTAGTATTACCTACACCCCCTCCCCCCAATCCTTCATAACATGATAATTGTAATTGTAGTCACACCCCCCACCCCACACACACAAAAATAGTGGGTAGGAGGTGTAAGACCCCTAATTTTATAAACCATATTAATTATTTATCTATAGTAGTTATGAGCTAAATAGAGAAAATATATTTTATTTAATTTTATTTGAGGTGTTTGTGCATTTAGAAGATTTATGGAGCCATTATAAATTTTTTCTAATTTATTCCATGTAGGAGACCCTTTGGACAGTTGCTAGCTTAATGGTATGCACCAATATAATTTTTAGAATTTTCTATGTATATATATATATAATTAATTAGAAAAGAATTCATATTGGATCTCAACCTGAAACCCAAATACCCTACCCGTCGGAACCCACTACCCATTTAGCCCCTACCCGAATCCATTAGGAGAAGAAAATATCAACAGCAACAGTAGCAAAAACCAACTTCTCTTTCCCTTCTTCGCGCGTGTGAGCCTTCTCATTCCATCACTTTTTATCTCTATTATTACTAAATTCTTCTCAACCAAAACCAAGCCAAAGAAAGAAAGAAACAGCAGCAGCAGTGGCTTTTGAGACCACTAAATATTCCCTACCACCTCTTAATCTCTATATATATTATAAACTCTCCCAAACCCTAATCCCACTTCTTCCACAAAACTTAAACACCGTATTAGATGCTTGCACTATACAGAACTCTTGCTCGGCAAGTATACCTTGCCATTGTACTATTATTTATATTCCAGCTGATGCATGCATATTTATTTCTGCTTATTTAGTTCAATTATTGCTAAATAAATTGTGCGTCCAAGGAAACTTGGGTGCAACGACGATGTCGTCATATCATGTTTATTTATGTAGATTTTGGACCTACTTTATGAGACTACCCCAGCATTATGGAGCATCATTAGATTCATTGGCAGTGACACAGTTGTTACACGAGTGGTGAGTCTCATATAGATCACGGACTGCATGACAGGTCTGGCCTCATGTACATATTGGCCGTACATTAGGGATGACTGTTGATAGAAACATTGTATGCTAGTAGACCTGGCAGTTATTTAGAGGTTTTATCGTATCATGGATGTGGCATGTTTAGAGCATGGGATGGGAAGAACAACAAGTAAGGCGTTTGGGCTCCTTTGCACTTTTCTTCCGTAATGTCCGGATTCTCCGCCGGAGAAACGGGTGAAGATGACCACTATATATTGCAGGCGGCATCTGTCGTTCAAAAGGCGGTATGCTTGTAGGCCCCTGATTCTCCGAGAGAATCATGCCAATCCCATTTATCTCCAGATAGCCCACGTGTTGGAAAGTTGTTCTCAACTGCATTCACTTAGACGGTTAGGCGACCCATTAGATGTTTATATTTCAGTACTTTATTGGCATGTTTATATGTATCTTGTTATGTCCCTCTGAAGACCTGGTCCCTTTTCAGATTTAGATGAGCAGGAGTATCCGCAGGAGTACGAACCTGGACCTGACGCTACTTACCAGATGGAGGAGGTCTTACCTTCAGAGTATCTATGATTTTATTACCACCGTTTAGTGATCCTTGTTGCTACTTCAGCATAGTCATTTTGTAGTTGATTTATTTCCATCCGACTATTAGACTCGATACTCATCTTTGATATTCAGTTATTTTCAGCTCTTTATTCCTACTTATTATTTATGTTGTCGATGAGATATAGATTGTGTGTGACTTATTGTGACAGTATATTACCACTGGTGGATTGAATATTCATGAACAACGTACGTGTGCATACTGTTTCCATATATTGGAGTTTGTATACATACGGCTGGACGTGTTATGTATTCCTAGTCCTACATATTTTGGGACTGGGACGTGACATATTTTTGGTGGTGGCCCATGCAGGTCAAGAATATATTGTCTCGGTTACGTAACTGTACCGAACAAGCCTGCATATAGGAATTGAGTATAAGGATCACATCTACGCCTGACTAAAACTTCATTCTTCCTTTCAACCATCCTATGTTTGGATAAACAAAGTTTTACGCCAAAACCCTTTACCCTGTGACCAGACTCTTTACCCTTGTTGGCGTAAAAGCCAAATGACCGTTGTTGGCATAAAAGCCAAATGCCTGCCTGGTTGGCGTAAAAGCCAAATGACTGTCTTATTGACGTAAAAGGCTAAACCATGAAGAAGATTGCCTCCTTTATGCTGTGATTATGACAACTGCTACCCATGTTCAATCTGCGTATGACACGTATCCCTTTATAATATCATGACATACAAGCCACGTAGGTAATTATCCCTGCATAAACTTGATGATTCATGAATAATAGATAACCAGCGTAGAGTAGCCTGATTAGGCATAAAATATAAGGATGGTGATGTGAGCGTAATTGTCACAGTCTTACTTTCCCAATCATGACCAATCTCGTACATTAAATACAGAGATATGCTTCGAGCCCTGTGCAAAAATAGCTTTTGACGTGGCATCTGATTTTGTCTTGTCTTGAGCGTAAAAACTTGTTTCTATAGGCAGCGTATTCAGAAGACTCAACTTTTCTTCCTTTTGAATGCGTAAAAACGACTTGTATCCAATATGTCACTAAATGACAACCTGGGTCTCTGTGCAAAATTATTATCACAGCCGTCCTCTCGATCATCGTATAGTACTTTTGTCAGATGTCAGGTTCACTGATTTGTTTAACAAATTCATCCGAGGAATACGAAGAGTTCCTCGTACAAACTTTATGCTGCAACGTATTTCAGACTTTACGCGCAGATCTTTTTACGTGCGGAAACTTTTTACACAGACTTTACGCGGCAACCTTTTACGCAAACTTTCTGCAGGCAGACTTTACGCGGACTTTACGCAGGTAGACTTTACGCTGGCAGACTTTTACCCAGATTTTACGTGCAGATTTTTACGCAGACTTACGCAGGCAGACTTTTACGTAGACTTTATGCACGCAGATTTTACGCGCAGGCCTTTTCCACAAATTTTATGCAGGCAAATTTTACGCAAACTTTATGCAGCAATCTTTTATGCACAGAACTTTTACGCAGACTTTTACGTAGAATCTCTGCTTTACGCAGACAGCTCCGAAGCCATGTTTTACGCCAACATTTTTGAATCTCTATTTTACGCGGACAACTCTGAAGTCTTACTTTACGCCAAAACTTTCTTGAATCTCTATTATACGCAGACAACTCTGAAACTCTATTTTACGCCAATCTACCTTGAAGCTCTGCTTTACGCAGACAGCATAGCAACCTATTTTACACAAACAACCTTGAATCCCTGTTTTATGCAGGGAGGGACTTAATGTATGTTGTGGGTTTTTTACTGTAAAATACGTGAACAATTCCCCAGCATAGACCTGACAGTTATTTAGAGGTTTTATCGTGTCATGGATGTGACATATTTAGAGCATGGGGTGGAGAGAACAACAAGTAAGGCGTTTGGGCTCCTTTGCACTTTTCTTCCGTAACGCCCGGATTCTCCGTCGGAGAAACGGGTGATGGACCACTATATATTGCAGGCGGCCTCTGCCGTTCAAAAGACGGTATGGTTGTAGGCCCCTGATTCTCCGAGAGAATCATGCCAATCCTATTTATGGCCAAATAGCCCACGTGTTGGAAAGTTGTTCTCAAACTGCATTCACTTAGACGGTTAGGCGATCCATTGGATGTTTATATTTCAGTACTTTATTGGCATGTTTATATGTATCTTGTTACGTCTCTCTGAGGACCTGGTCCCTTTTCAGATATAGACGAGCAGGAGTATCCGCAGGAGTACGGACCTGAACCTGACGCTACTTACCAGATGGAGGAGGTCTTACCTTTAGAGTATCTGTGATTTTATTACCACTGTTTAGTGATCCTTGTTGCTACTTCAGTATAGTCATTTTGTAGTGGATTTGTTTTCATCTGACTATTAGACTCGATACTCATCTTTGATATTCAGTTATTTTCAGCTCTTTATTTCTACTTATTATTTGTGCTGTGGATAAGATATAGATTGTGTGTGACTTGTTGTGACAGTATATTACCACTGGTGGATTGAATATTAATGAACATCGTACGTGTGTATATGGCTTCCATATATTGGAGTTCGTATACATATGACTGGGCGTGTTACGTATTTCTAGTCCTACGTATTTTGGGACTGGGGCGTGATTAGGAGAGGGGGGTTAATGGAAATAGCATTATCAATTGGGGGGTGTAAATACAAATAACTCTTAAATTAAATCTTAGATAACCTTTTTTTACTTGTACTTGTCTACAAGGTACCCTTAAGATGTGAATTATAAACTTTAGAAGAGAAAATAATTTGAAAGAAAAAAAATATTTGTATGTTTTAGAAAGAAAAAAATCCTACTATATCTCTTAGTTCTTCTTCACTCTATTATTTCATCTAGAGTGTTATTTATTATGTTTAGGCTCTTATCTGGATTCTTTAAGGAGATCAAGCCAACTTTCGATTCTTTCACATAACATAATTAGTTAGGATTTTTCTATTGAGGTTACCGATAATTGTTGGAGAACAACTTGGATTTCGGTTATCTTTTAGATTTTTTTATTTTATTTGTTAGCATAAACCAAAAAAAGAAGAAATTTGGTTAAGTGTTTGTTAGGGATTTGACTTAATATATGGATAAGTATTTAGAGATTTATTTTATCTTTATATCAATTGGTTTATAGTCTATAAATACTACGTAAGATGTTATGAGTATTAGTCATATATTAGTTATGGGCTTTAGTCCTACATCGGGTAGAGAATAAGGAGGCTAGTCCTCCTCATATATATATATATATATATATATATATATATATATATATATATATATATATATATATGTAATTCTTTCTTCAATAATAATTATTCTATTATTCAACTTTACATGGTATTAAAGCCAAAACCCTAGCCGTCACCCCCTTATATCTCTCTCACCTCTCACCTCTCTCCTCTCTCATCTCCTCTGCTGCTGTGGTGAGTTGCTGCCAAGCTACCGTTGATATTATAGATCCACCTCCTCCCTGACCATGCCCTCTCTAGGCCGTAACAACCCCCCCTCTCTAGGCCGCCATAGCCCCCCCTCTCGCACGCCCAAACCTAACACTATCATTTCCATGGCACAAACTCTAACCCTAACCCTAGCTCCATATAACCTATAGCCGTCACCCACCTTTCCTAAAACCCTAACCTAGTTTCTTCAACTCTAGAAAAAAATGTCGGTGTTGACATCTACAGAGGGTAAACTATAATTGTTTGCTTGAACCACTGAAGCTCGATATCGACACCAGGAGTTAACAGGGAGCAAACAAGTTGCTTGTTTACGTGAATCTCTATTCCTGACCCGACATCCACGTCAGGATCTAACAGAGAGCAACCTGGGTTGTGTGAATCTCTATCCTGGCTTATGTGATCCACATTCGAATCTCGATCAAATTGTGCACGTCAGTTCTGGGGACAATTGCGTATGAGGTTGATATGAATATCTTGCCAGGATGATTATTGACAGTCGATTCAAGAACCTGAAGATGAAGAACACTGTAGAGAATAACAGTAGCACCAGTATCAGAAACACAGAGGTGGAAACACCGATCACTCGTACAACGGTATCTTCGATTCGATAGGTCAATCAGGGACTAGATGGTCCTAACAGCTACTCTACGTGGCACAAGAAGGTTAAGAAGATGCTTCGGGAAATACGGTTGTCCAAACATCTGACTAACAACCCTCCGAAGGAGACTGATCCCACCTATGAGAAGTGGGAGACTGATGATAGAAGACTATTTACACAATTAATAAATTCGATGGAACCATCAGTGGAGGACATGATTCAAAATACGAATTCAGGAGTTATAAGAAGTCCTTGCAACTGCGTTTGGTGGCAAACACGATTTCTCTCATCTATGACTCGGTAGTTGACGTCTATCGGACTGATTAGAGAGACAAAACATAAGGACCACTCACATACCTTTAAGGCACTAACTGATGAGGTGGGTCGTGTGTTATCTTTAACGACGAATATCAATGAGGCAAGAACTCAATGTCAGCAGCTCTATATCATGTCATATCGTGTCACTCTCTGTCATGATGTAGACTTTACACTGTCTCAGATCATTTTTGTGGTTGAGGTTCCGTCTTTGATGAAAGCTCACTTTCATGTCCTATAGATAATAAAAGTCGTTGAGACCACTACAGGTGATGTCCTTGCTCATCGGTCTGCTCTCGGTGCTTCTCGTGGTGGATTCTGTGGAGGTCGTGGTGGTCGACGTTATGGCCGAAATGCTGGCAGTGATTGTGGATAAGGAAATGGCGACATGATGGAGAAAGACTGTGCACATGCTTCAACTGTAGTCAACAAGGCAATTTTCAATGGTAGTATCCTAAAGCTTCTGCTACCAATGTTGCATCAGATAATCCTGATAATGATGGGGTATCAGTGCAGATGACGGTAGAGGCCTATGCCGAATTTGCTGACTTCCAAGCTCAACGTCGTGGTGAACGTCAACATATGGATCCGTAATCGAGTACTCAATGGCGTGTGTAATAAGCTCAAAATAGTGGATGATCGACTCGGGTGCGTCTGATCACATGACAGGTGATACAGGTATGTTGTGTGATTACATATATGTCAGTCGTGTATCAGATATTACTTTTGTAAATGGCAGTTCCCTGAAAGTTCGTAGAAAATGAAGCACCCGTGTTTCTCATAGTCTATCATTTAAATCAGCTTTACACACACATAGAAATCCATTCAATCTTTTGTCCATTAATAAAATTACCCGTGACTTGAATGCTTGGTAAAAAAAATTATGCTGGTGTTCAGGACTTGAAAACTGGGAAAACTATCGGTATGAGACATATGGCTGGAGGCTTGTACATGTTTAACAAGAATTCTTCTGTTGCCTATGCCGGCGTAAAACTTGATCTGTTTGAGTTGCATTGTCGGTTCGGTAATCCATCTGTCCAAGCTTTTCAGGATATGTATCCATCTTTAGAATTTCAAGTTCCTTTTTATTGTGTCTTGTAGTTTAGCAAAACATCATCGGGTACCGTATCTGGTTAGTCTCAATAAAATTGCCTCGGCTCCTTTTGAGTTAGTGTATACAAATATATGGGGACGTTATCCCATTGAATCTGTAATAGAATTCAAGTATTTTGTCTTTTTTTTATGACTACTCTAGAGTCACTTTTGTTTACTTGATAAACAAATTGTTCTGAACTATTTGACTTTTGGTGCACTTTTATGTTGAAATCAAAATCCAATTAGGGATTCCTATTAAGTGTTTTCGGAGAGATAATGTTCGTGAGTATGTATCTCGAGGGTTCAATTCTCATCTGGCTAAACATAAAATCATCCCCCAAACTAATTGTGCTTACATACCATAACCAAATGGTTGCCAAATGAAAGAATTATCACCTTTTGAAAACAACGCGTGCTCTTATGTTTCATGTACGTACCCCCAGGAGATTTTGGTCAGATACGGTTTATTACATCTTGTTATCTGATCAATCGTATGTCATCTTCTGTTTTCAATGGCAATGCTCTATTTTCTCGTTTATATCACAATCGTGTACCATTTTCTTTTTCCCTCAAAAGTTTTGGCTGCTTGTGTTAAGTTTGGGATACTCGAGCTACTCTTACTAAGTTGGATCCAAAGGCAATCAAATATATTTTTCTTAGGTATCCAAAAAATTAAAAAGGATATCGTTGTTTATCCTCAACATTGAAGAGGTATTTTAAGACTAGGAATGTTACATTTGTTGAATATGAGTTTCTCCCACTCCCTCTAGCTACCAATTATGTTCAAAAAGTTTACCCAGATTAGTTCAGACACAGCAGCTGTCACGCCCCGGCCCCCGAACCGAGGGGCCGCCTTAGTGCGCCGGACGCGAATTACCGCGCCTCAGCGCCTGTCCCGGGGGTGCGAGGCAGGGATAGCCCGTTCGAATATATTGGGACATGATACCGTACGAGCCTGGGGTTGCGCCCGCACAAGGCTTTATCGTTTAAGTTATTTGTTGGCTATCATCGCATCAATCGAGTAAGCAGCAGAAAGGGACATTATTGTAATGCAATACATTTAGCCAACTGAGTATTCGGGACAAATCGAGGGACTGGGTTCTCTTATGCAAAGGCATTCGTTCCATACATTATGCCCCCTTATACGATAGCATCTCGGGGCAACAATCGAAACCAGGATTCCGGGTGTTAGGGACTGAGGCATGCCTATCACTCCCCCGGACGATCCAGTACCTATAAGCAAGTAAATTGTTGGTGGGTCAGCACTTTTATAAGTACTAGTGAGATAAAACAACTAAACAGAAGCAAGCATTCACTAAAACCAACACTAAATAGTCATGTTATAAAACTTTACATTACTAGTGATTTTTTTAGTTTTACCTAGGTTCATTTTAAGCAGTTCGCTAGCAGAGTCATATTACATTGTTTGGAAACATCTTTAGAAAACAAAGTTTCATATGCGATATAAGCAAGACAAGCCGATGTTCTGTTTCAGGGTGTGCGCAGCGTGTCTCGTGAGACTCGAGGGACAGAATGCATAGCTAGACACACATGCACATCTTAGGGACAGTCCATCTATCCAATCCAATACAATGAACTTAGCTATATGCAGGGCGGTCCCCGAGTATCTCAGGATCGGCAGCTGTTGAACCAGCATACCAATGACTCTTTATCTGATGCTAAGGGCAGATGTGACTCATGGTTGCTTTTTACTATCATGGTAGCAGCCGTGACACATGCAGTTCAACTCTCCACCAATAGCCATTGTCCGACCGATGCGAATGCATGGAAACACTATCAAATAAACTTTAATATGCAGATGAGACAAACCATCAGACTATAATCTTGTTGTGGGGTAAGCCACCTTATCACGTGAATATATTCAGGCACACGATATGGTTCTCTCGGAGCATATGGGATAGTGAACATGTTCATGCACTCTAAGACAGGCGTTTTAGGATTATTCGTTGAGCAGACTTGATCATTTCAAAGATAAGCTAGGTGAGTTCGTTCATTAACATGCAAGACAGGTTCTATCATTCTCTTATAAAAATATTACAAGCAAAAATTTAGATTATTATTAAGGCGTGCAAGAATCAGAGAACGAAGTTCTACCCACTCACCTGATACATAATGCCGACACGGAGCAGGGCATTACAGCAGCCTCCCGAAAGGATGCCCTCCCCTACCGAGCCAGTCTTGCAGTCTAGTGATTCGTAAACATCAACACAGTAAGGACCGACAATACTAGTCTCACTATCCTATGGATTGCAAACACCAGCTCCATCAGAATAGACATCACCAATAATTCCTACAGCTGAAGAGCCAGTATCATCATCAGGGTCCTCCTCCACTGCTTCACCACCACCCGATATACCGACTCGCCCTCATCGCGTATGTCGTGACAATCCTTTGTATATTGAAAACTATAAAAGACTAGCGAGTCACACCCAATACTTGGTGGCTACTATTGATAAAATTCATATTTCCAATTCTGCAGAGGAGGGTCTCAAACATCCTGGTTGGCTTGACACTATGGAAGAGAAAATGTGAACGATTCAAAAAAATCATACATGGGATCTGCTGGATTTGTCTACTAGTAAGAAGGCGGTAGGATGCAAATAGGTATTCACCATCAAGGTGAATCTAGATGGCACTCTTAATCGTCTGAAAGTTCATCTTGTGGCTAAGGGATATTCTCAGACGTATGGAGAAGATTACTTTGAAATATTCTCCCCAGTTGACGGGATGACTTATGTGTGTGTGCTCCTAGCCTTAGATGTCCGCTATAACTGGCCCCTACTTCAGTTAGATGTGAAAAATATATTCCTTCGTGGAGACCTTGAGAAGGAAGTGTATGTGATGCAACCTCCTGGATTCGTTGCAAGGGAG
Source organism: Iris macrosiphon (assembly GCA_036927795.1). Taxonomy (NCBI): domain Eukaryota; kingdom Viridiplantae; phylum Streptophyta; class Magnoliopsida; order Asparagales; family Iridaceae; genus Iris; species Iris macrosiphon. Next base: position 82,574,701 of record JAYESA010000018.1, read on the forward strand.
GGTAAAGTATGCTATCTGTGGAAGGCCCTATACAGTCTCAAACAATCACCTCGTGCTTGGTTTGATCGATTTATACTTGTCGTTACTCAGTTTGGCATGTATCAATAGAAGAAGAATCATTCAATATTTTACCCATAGACATCAGATAGAAGGATGCTACTTGGTGTCTACGTTGATGACATTGTGAATACGAGAAATGACAGCCAGGGTATTGCAAGGGTGAAGAAATTTCTGGGTGAACAGTTTCAGACCAAGGATATAGGATCATTAAAGTACTTCTTGGACAATGAAGTCATACGGGATAAACGGGACATTATACTGTCTCAGAGAAAGTATGTACTGAACATCCTAACCGATGCAGGAATAATGTAAGCAAAGGGAGCAACCTCGTCCATGGATCCAGGGTCAAAGTTACTCTCCAATGAGGGATACTGATGACCAATCCGGATTAGTATCGTCGAGTGGTTGGAAAACTTAATTACTTGGAATTCATGACTCGTCCATATATTTTCTTTGTCGTGTCGTGAGTAGATTTATGGCTTCTCCAAGAGTTCCATATTGGCGGCAGTTCTCAGATTCCTGCGCTATCTAGCCCAGAATTCAGATGGAGAACCAGGTGCATACTCATCTTGAGTATTTTATAGATGCGGACTGGGGTGCAAGTCTTACTCCCCAAGTCTTAGTAATAAATGGTCTACATTCAACTACTCAGTATTCATTGGTGGAAACTTAGTATCATGGAAGAGCAAGCAATAGAGTGTAGTCTCACGATCAAGTTCGAAAGCAGAACATCGAGCAATTACTCATGGCACCGCAAAGGTGTTATATCTGCAACATCTTCTACAAGAGCTGAAAGAAGTACGATTGAAAGTAGCAGATATGCAGTGTGAGAATCAGTCAGCTATCCAGCTTGCTATCAATACTGTATTCTATGAACGGACGAAATACATTGAGATTAAAATTCACTTTGTCCGTGATGAAAATCAGAAGGGGATGGTCATATTTTACTATGTGAGAACTAGAGATCAGTTAGCTGATATCTTTACAAAGTTTCTTTTGGGTCCTCATGTTTAGTTTCTTTGTAATAATATATACATGATTGATATATACGTTCCAGGTTGAGAGAGGGTGTTAAGAGTATTAGTCATATATTAGTTATGGTCTTTTGTTCCACATCAGGTAGAGAATAAGGAGGAGGCTAATCCTCCTATATATATGTAATCCTTCCTTCAATAATAACCATCATATTATTCAACTCTACATAAGTTTAGAAGTTATGAATTGAAGAATAAGAAATCTATTTTTAAGTTTGTATGGTTCGATGCCAAAACCCTAATTCCTTCTCCGCCTCTGAAGTTAACATCTCCAACACGCTATTCGGATATTTCTAACTATTATTTTTGCATTACTATTATAATTTTTGTAATAAATGTATAATAATTAATTGTTTACATTTTATTTAAGGCTTCTGCATCAAAATTTTGAATAATTTCCAAATTCTATACAAATATCATATTTCCTTTAGGTCTTCATCCCGCATCAAATTAGTATCAGAGCTCTAGGTTAATAATATTTTTTATTGGTATGCAAAGACCTAGAGAGAATAAAACTAAAATATGAATCATGAAGAGTTCATTAAAAAGTTTAAGAATCTTTTAGATTTAGAACATGATAAACTTGTAAAAGCTATATATGACAATCATGGTATTAGGGAAGAAACTAGTATTGATTCAAAAATAGAGTCAAACCCAGATCCAACCATATCCTTAGAGTGCCCACTAGTTGAACATAATGAACCTACCATAATTAAGACACAACTAGGTCTGTAGTACTATGTCTATGTTTTAAAAAAATTAATCTTGACATTTATATATCGTCACTAGAAGAATTAAATAGGACCGATCATTTCAATGAATTTAAAGAACCTATTAGGTCTTCTAACTATTTTGAACTTGTCCCAATAGTTAAGCCCGTGAACAATTTCTATTATTTTCTTGTTACAAATAACTGTAATAGTTTGCAAGAAATAATAAATGATTAGAGGGACGAGCATTTACTTCTTTGGATGCACACTTATATAATTCACCATGGCATAAAAAAATTTGAAGTCTAGGAGAATGATGGAGAATAACTTGGATTTTGATTATCTTTTAGAATTTTTTTTGTTAGGATAAACCAAAATAAGGAGAATTTCCTCTCTTAAGTTGGTTAGAGATGATTAGGGATTTGATTTATCTTATGGATAAGTATTTAGAGATTTATTTTATCTTCTTTTGATTGATTTGTTATGAATCGAAGAATTGAAGAAAGATAAATCTATTTTTGAGTTTGTATGGTGCATTACCAAAATCCTAAAGTGGATCTCTCTATCTTATTTTCTTCTTCACCTCCGAATTCGACGTCTCCAACACGCTATTCGGGTATCCCTAAATATTATTTTTGTATTTCTATAATTATTTTTGTAATAAATTTATCATATTTAATTGTTCATATTTCATTTAAAGCATCTGCTTCCAAATTTTCATAAGTCCCAAATTTCACATATCTCATACTTCCTTTAGGTCTACGTTCTGCGTCAATAATCATTGTTAAAATAAATCTTTTCACACTACATTCATATTTAATCTATATATGTCTAGTGTTCTTTGGATCTTGTAAATATGTCAACACTCTTTAATAATTGACAACTAATACTGAAAAAGGCATGGCCGATCCTGAGATTTAGAGGGCCCTGTTAAAAAATTAAAAATGAGACCCCAGCTATTTTATGTAAACATATAAAATAAAAAAATATCTGAAAAATATAACTCAAAATTGTAAAATCTCCAACAATCTTTCTTACATCCCCCAAACCCCAAAACCTTCCAACAATTTTTTTTAATGCACAAGATGATGGCACGGAGTGGTGACAGGTTCAGTCAAGGCACGGAGCGGTGACAGGTTCAGTCAAGGCACGTCTCTGCAAACGGATGCACAGAAGGGCTGCAGACCTTCGAAACACGTCTTCGCATTTAATGCACAAGATGATGGCAAATCTCTGTAGAAGATTTGATTACATCTTCGAAAGCCGTAATTCCGGCTAAGACGTCCACGTCAGCACTCGGGCACGGTACGCAGCGGCTTCTACGCCCATTCAAGACCTGCGCCCCTTCGGCTCTCAATGCCTCTTCGGCTCTCAACGCCTCTTCGGCTCTCAAACGCCTCTCCGGCTTCAGCGCCTCTTCGGCTCTCAATGCCTCTCCGGCTTCAACGTCTCTCCGGCTTCAACGCCTCTCCGGCTCCTACGCCTACCCGGCTTCAACGTCTATCCGGCTTCTACGCCTATCCGGCTTCTACGCCTATTCGGTTTCTATGCCTATCTGGCCTCTGTGCCAGGGTGACAGTCATTTGGCTTCTACGCCAACCGTTTCTACACACGGGATACCTACCTGCGTGGCTCTTACGCCGTGATCTTCGTAGCAATAGTACGCGTTGTGTTCCCTTAGTTGGACCCGCGTCATACGCTCATTCAAAAGATCATCCATACGCAGGCATTGGTTACTTTAACCGTTGTGTAAAAGGGTGTTGTACTTCCCACTCCTCGGTTTTTATACCGACGGAGTGGTCACTGTCACCAAAACTCTATAAATAGAGACCCCTATCAATGGGGAAAAAGGGCGAAAAAAGAATTATCATCCAGGAGAGAATTACCGTCCAAGGAGAGAGAGAGAGAGAGAAAGAGAGAGGGAGAGAGAGAGAGAGAGAGAGAGCCCGGAGAGCGGGCAAAGAGCAGGGATCGACGACCTTGGCCTCGTGCGTCCAACCTCTTCTGCAACCTTCGAAGCTGCTACCTGTCTTCCACAGCACTCCTTCAATATCGTGTGCTCCAAGGGCTAAAGTGATCGACCGCAGATCAGACACCTATAGCAATTTATACCCAGATTAAATAAATTGTACTCCTACATCCTCGTATAGGATTACATTGTACAAGTTTGTTTGTAAACAGAAGGGCGCGGGTTTCGCATAAACCCCGTCATTGAAATACAATTTCATTCCTTTCGTTTAATACCATAAACAAGATGGCGACTCTGCTGGGGACATCTTTCTCTTCTGACGAGGAAGTAATTGCTCAACACGATACGGTATCCGTGGGAACCGTGAAGAAGACGCTGGTCGTTCATTTCGACCAGTCGGCCTACGAAGACATGCTTCGAGCCGGGGGTAGCTCTCGCCCTCTCTCCGTCCAGGACAACAGGAAGCTGCGTAATGTGTGGATGCCCAAGACATCCTCTACTATTTCTGTGGACTCTCCGATCTCTCCGGACTCTCCGATCTCTCCGATCTCTCCGATCTCTTCGGCCAACGAGGTTGTAGCGACGCTCCCTCCGTGCCCCGTACATAAAATTCAGTCTCCCGCTACGCGCGGTACAGACAAAACTTCGGGCGAAGCCTTAGCGCTAACCCCGAAGAATCTACTGCGCTTTACGCGTAGGAAACAGTCTCCCGCTACGCGCGGTAAAGACAAAACTTTGGACGAAGCCTCAGCGCTAACCCAGAAGCCTTCACTGTGCTTTACGCGTAGAAATCTGTCTCCCGCTCCGTACGGTACAGACAGAACTTCCGATGGTGCCTCGGTGCCAAGACGGAAGAACAGATCTCGCTCCACGCGCAAGACATCATCTGACCTCTACGGTAAACCAGATGAGCGCTGTGATCTCCGCGAAGGAAAGCAAGCGGCAGGCTACTTAACCTCTCGGCCTCCACGCCAGCGAAGGAACAGAATGCCTACCCTCCGGATCACGCGAGAAACCAATGGCCGACTAAGGGCCTCTCCGGCAACTCCTCCTGACCTACGCAAATATCTAGTCCAGAAGCGTAAAGAGAGGGGACCTTCCAACATGTCTATTACGCCTCCTAGCGAGCATCATTGTAATAGCCACAAGGTTGTGATTAATTGCTGCTGTCCCAAAACAAAATGATCGATCTTCGACCGATTGGGCTACTCTCTGTCTTTCCAGGGAGGGGAACCCGCGCATGCGCCTGTAAACATGGCCTCACACCTGCGTAGAGGAGGGTCGAGTTCAAGACAACATCCCTCCAAGCCCCCGAGCCGAAGGAGGTTCAGTGACACTGAAGCCGGAGTATTCCAGAACACTCGCGCAAAGTCACGACGGCCAGCTCCATCCTCTTCCGATTCCGACGCTGGGGGTCGCCAAGAATCAGAAGCAGAAAGTGTAGAGTCGACTTCTACAGCGACCTATACTAATCCTTCATTGACGCCCAGGGAGATGGGAGCCTACGCCGTTGAAGATGAACGCGAGGAAGCTTCACCGTCAGGAGACGCGGAACAATACCTCACCACGCTGGAAACATCTCTGCAACAAATGCAATCCATGATGGAAAACATGCACCAGATGATGCTAACTCAGCACGCAGCTACCATAGCTCAAGCATCGGTCCCACCGACTCAGATACGTGTGGGGGTGGACTTACCACCATCCCACCCGAGCCAAGAGCCCGCGCTGGATCAAGAGTCAGAAGTTCCTCCGCTTCCTCACTCAGAGAATGCCTTACCTCCCGCTGGGGTTACGATACAACCAACTCCGCACCACTCCATGGCCCCGCTTCCGACTGAAAATCCGATGCAGGCAGTCCGGGAGTTGAAGGCCCAGTTTGACGCCTTGAAACACAAGGATCAGCTCAAGAAACTGGGAATCAACCAGCCCTACCCAGCTATCTGGGAGGAAGTCCCTTTCCCGCCAAGGTACAAACCTCAGACAATGGCCCTGTTCGAGGGAAAAACATCGCCGAGCCAGTACATGAATTATTTCAGCATGATGACGGTGTTGCTACAAGGGAACGACGCTCTCCTTACTCGGGTGTTCAAAGGTTGCCTCTCAGGAGTAGCCTATCAGTGGTACCGCAGCTTGGCGGATAACTGCATCACTTCCTTCGAAGACTTCAAAACTTTATTCTTCACACGGTTCTACGAGGGAGGAATGGACATGTCTATGTCCTCTCTCATCGAAGTCAAGCAAAAGAAAAAGGAAGACGTTCGCATCTTCATCGAACGTTTTCGTCAGGCCACCTTACAAATGCCTCCAGGAGTTCCCGACTCTGCATTGGTGGACATTTGCAGAAAGAACCTCCTTCCCGTGGTCTCGGTGTTCACAGGACCATATCAGTTCCGTGATTGGCCCTCGTTCATCATCTCGGCGGTAGCAGCCGAAGACAATAGTCGCAAGGTGCGCGACAATGGCATCATGATCTCCGCCTTCGACAGAGGCAAGAGGCCATCTCCTAGCAGCGGCCACCCTCGTGGTCCCAAAGGGAAAGAAGCCCTGGCAATCAATACGGCCAGACCAAAGATTGCGGCAACCGCGCAAGCAAAACCCGGGACTTCCAGACCCGTTGAAGTCTACTCCTTCGACGACGACGACGTCCCGAGCATATTCGAGTATCTCGTCAAGAGTGGCAAGATCACCCTTCCAGAGCTGAGGCGGCCCCAGGAAGTTGGCAATACTAACGACCCAAAATACTGTGTCTTCCACCGATACGTACACCACCCAACAAAGGCGTGTTACGTACTGAAAAAGAAGATCCAGGGGTTAATCGATGCTAAGGCGATCACCCTGCACAACACCGAGAAGACGGTCACGGCCAACATGATCTCTCTCCAGTTTGGCAGTCTGCCTCCCCGAACGATCCTGGATGGTGTCATGCCTATTTTCCGAGCAACGATGAACATCATCAATCTCCCTCCAGCTCGGGATCAAAATCACAACCTGGTACCCCTAACTACCCGGCAAGGCGAGATTATGTGGGTTCATCCCGACCTGGTGTCAGAAATCGAGAAAGAGACCGATGCTATCAGAGCTAAGTCTAGAAAGAACTCCAAATGCAAACCATGCCATATGGTTGCAACTCCAGAAGAAGATGAGGTGTTGGCTACAGCAACCCGATCAGGGAAGAACAACCTTCACATAGAATGCAGCCATGCTGTGAACACAGATCTCCCCGGAAAGGACTGGAGAAGTCCCTTCATAGATTTCGTCGCATACGGAATCTTGCCGGAGGACCCCAAAGGAGCAGTGTCCATCAGGCGACGATCATTACGCTTCTATTACGATGCATCTGCGCAATGCCTATATCGCCGGACCTACGACGGATTACTGTTGAGATGTCTGTCTAACGATGAAGCACAGCAGATTATCCGGGAAGCTCACGACGGCGTATGCGGAGCACACCAACCCGGTCCTAAGCTACAGGATCGTATCAGGAGAATGAACTATTATTGGCCTACTATGATCACAGATGCGATACGGTATGCAAAACAATGCAGAGCCTGTCAGATTCACGCAGACTTCATACACCGACCATCTGAGCATCTGCATCCTACAGTTGCATCCTGGCCTTTCGAAGCATGGGGTATGGACGTCATTGGTCCCATTCACCCGTCTTCTTCCCGAGGTCACCAGTTCATACTGGCCATCACGGACTACTTCTCCAAATGGGCAGAGGAAATCCCTCTTGCTGAGGTAAAGGCGTCTAATGTGATCAGCTTCATCAAGCATTACGTCATTTATCGCTTCGGGGTCCCCCGAAGGATAATCCATGACAACGGGCCCCAGTTCATCAGCCAAGCGTTTCATCGATTTTGCGATAAAAATCGAATACACAATATCGCCTCTACGGCATACTATCCAGCTGCTAATGGTTTGGCGGAAGCTTTCAACAAAACCATTATCAAACTCTTGAAGAAGTTCGTCTCTTCAAACAAAAGAGATTGGAACGAAAAACTGGGCGAATGTCTCTGGGCATACCGCACAACAGTACGGACGCCGACAGGCTGTACCCCATTCTCACTGGTATACGGGAGCGAGGCAGTTCTCCCCATTGAAATCCAGATCCCGTCACTCAGGATAGCCGTGGCTAACGAGCTGACTCAAGAAAAGAATGACCTGTTAAGGCTTCAGGAGCTAGAAGGATTAGACGAGAAACGCCTCCAAGCTCAACAGTGCATCGCGCTCTACCAAGCACGCATTTCCAGAGCTTTTAATCGTAAAGTAAAGGAAAGGGTGTTCAAAGTCGGTGAGCTAGTTTTAGCCGTGAGAAGGCCGATGATTCTTACTCACAGGAGTAAAGGCAAGTTCCAGCCCAAGTGGGAAGGCCCTTATGTGATCGAGACAACATTCTCGAACGGAGCCTACAGACTAGCCCAGCCCAATGGAGACCTATTAATGGCTCCTATCAACGGCAAATTCCTGAAGAAGTACTACGCCTAATCTCCTCCACTCAGGAGGAATACGGCGAGATTCTTGTAATCCGACGAAACTACTTCAAAAAAGAAACTAGTATAGGTCCACAAAATCTGCCATGTCCATATCACCTCTGAACAGGCTTTCCAAGATTTTGACCATCGATTATCACCTCTGATATCGATCGTCACTTCAACTAACACCCGTACTAAATCTAAGTACGCTAGTAGTGTTAGGTCCACAAAATCTGCTACGTCTATATTACCTCTAGCAGGGCTTGTCCTCAAACCTATTTCTTGCACCTAGGTGCGCAAAAAGCAATAGGCCCACAAATCAGTCATGTCCATATCACCTCTGAACTATATTTCCTTGGAGAATTTGCCATGTCCATATCACCTCTGAACAGGCTTTCCAAGATTCTGACCATCGATTATCACCTCTGATATCGATCGTCACTTCAACTAACACCCGTACTAAATCTAAGTACGCCAGTGGTGTTAGATCCACAAAATCTGCTACGTCCATATTACCTCTAGCAGGGCTTGTCCTCAAACCTATTACTTGCACCTAGGTGCGCAAAAAGTAATAGGCCCACAAAACAGCTATGTCCATATTACCTCTGAGCTGTAAACTCTAGTAAAGTCTATCACGTCTATCTCACCTCTGATAGTACTTTACCTACAAAACTTGGCCAAAGCGCGTTCTATCATGTCCGTATGACCTCTGGATAGATGTGCCCTGCTGAAGTTTACCGAGAGTTTATCACGTCCATACTACCTCTGATACCACTCTCGCCCTAACCTGTCATTTACATTCCGAAATGATGGGTCCAAAGTTAGGAAAAAGCCTCTTTTTATTCCCAAGAAAGAACAAAATTACATCTGGGAAAGCAAAAAAAAAGGGGGGGCAAAAAAGAGTACATCATTGCGGCGGAGCAGTCATGTCACGGAGCTGCCGCGCTAGCACGGCCATCCTCTCGCCCCTAATGGCCAGAACATCAGCACGGGCCCGCTCCAGCAGTGCCTCGTTGTCACTCGAATGGGACAGCTCGGCTATCATCCGACGCACGCCCGCACAGGCACCTTCCGCGCGATCCAGATCTCGCCGCGCTGTGCTCAGTCAACCGGCCACCACATCCAAGCCTGCCAACGACTGGGAAGCCCACTCTTCTGCCTGAGCGAGTTTCTCCCTCAACCTGTGAATCCTCGCTACATTCCCCTCATGCTCGGATTGGCACGTTGTCTGGAGGGCGAGGATCTCATCCACGGCGGCTTTCCTATGAATCGCCTCCAGCTGGCGAGTTCGAAGGAGTTCCTTCAGGTCTTCCAACCGTTTGGCAAGATGTGCAGTCATAAAACCGTATCTGGTCTGGGCCTCAGCATCAAGACTGCCCTGAGCCAACCGCAAATACTCGTTAATGGGTTGTTCTAAACCATTAACCATCGCCTCCAGGGCATCGGCTCCCCCAGAATCGCCGAACTCCCTGACAACCCCGATCGAGAACTGGGCAGTTCTCTTCAGGCGCTCAAAATCCAGACTCTTCTCCAACACCATTGATATCATCGCTCCCAAACTGGTATAAAAGAGGCTGGTATGTTGCTCAGTCAGCGCAACTAAACCCGACTGAACTCCAGGAGAGACCGCGATATCAGCGAGTCCTCCACCAGAGACGATTGTAGACGAGGTAGCCACAGCTGCCGCCTCGACGGTTGGTGCGACCGAAGGCAAGGTCACGGTGACAGGCTCATCCTCCTCTCGAGGCGACGAAACCACTCCGGGCGAGCTAGCCCCCGAAGGTGTTTCCTCCTCAGGATCAGGTGCCTCCGTATCACCACCAGGGGCCGGAGCAGAGCCGGAAGGCGGCTCAACGCTACACTCCCCGTGGGCTCCATCCCCTGAGAAGAAAGAACCCGAAAGTCGGCATCAGTACAACGGTAACCTTTCTAAAAGGAGACATGAAAACGATATTTACCCGGGGCCAATGGTATATATGGCGCATCTGCAGCCGAGGCAGCTAAACCTCGCTCTAAGGACGCAATGCGAACTATCATACCTGGGGAAGGAGGTGGACCAACTGACATCGCCCGAAATTCCTCCAAGTCTCCACCAAGACGCGATCGAGGTTCGTCAACTGGAATCTCGCTAGGCACAGCAGGAGCTTCATCCGTTGCGGGTCCAGGGAAGGATCCTCCCATCTGCCATGGCCACCTAGGCGATCTCGTTCCACTACCCGGAACAGTAGCCACAGCAGCGACCCCTAGCGAAGATCCTCCGGCGCCGCCAACCGAAACCATAGAGGGTCCCTCTCTAAAAGGCGAGAAGCCTCTAGCCAAAGACTCATCCCCGACATGGGGAGATGTAGGCCCACTCCCGGTAGCTTCGATACCAAAAATACGGAAAGGACGAGCGACTGTCTCCTTCCTCCTCTTACGAACAGAAGCCTCCTTAGGAACAGGCGCCCTTCGCTTCTGAGGAACTACCAAAGCCCCCGCAGGAGGAGGCACTTCACACCCCGGCATCGACTCCAGGCGTTCATCTGGGGTATCAAACTCCTCACCCTCATCGGAAGAAACCGAGGGAACTTCAACTCCTCCCCCGGCAATGGGAGAGGACACCCTAAGACTTCCGCGTATGTCGAAATCGCGGTGGAAGGTGTTGATCGTCACGTAAAATTGGGCGTAAGAATGGAGGATGCGCAGCTCCGTAGAGGAGGTGACATCCGGCACGACGAAGGCTGCTCCTGTGCAACCCGTGGTGAAATACCGCCATCCTCTGGCTCCATCAATGAGCCCGCCTCTGGACCTGAAGCTGGTGACGGCATTGCCCACGTGCAGCTGGCCGTACCCAAATTGCCTGGCGAACCGACTAGGCAAATAAGGCTCGAAGAAGCAATGGTCTTCACTCCTGTACAGGAGATGGGAGGGTCTAATGCAGACCAGCCAATTAAAAGCCTCCGGAGAAAGATCGGTCTTCTCTCTACCCGAGTCCTCAAGCCTCATCCCTAATTGATGGCGATCTACGGGAGGAAGAGTACAGAGGAACTTCCAGCCATGGCTGAGGTTCAATGCCAGCCGACAATCTAGAACGGTGTCCACGTTCCAGGGAGAATCCTTGTAGTTCAACAAGAAATTTTCCCCTGAGCTGCTACCAGAGCCAGGAGACATCACCCGGGGATTGTGGAGAATTAACCAACCCATCAGATACAGGTATGGTAAGTCCACCCTGGGAAAACTCTCACGTCGGGCTTCATCAGCAAGCAACCCATCGGTCAGAGCTCTCAAGCCCGCCTGTATACGGTACACCATGGCAGAAAGCAAGCCCAGTCTTGCCCCGAACACCAGGCGCACTGCCGGCCACAAGATATTCCTGTGAATGCGGTCCGCGGACGCAGTACCAGGCACTACTACTCGACGCAGCCATAACGAGAGGAAACCAGCCAGCTGGGCTTCCTTGGATAGAGACCTGCGACAGCGCCTCAGGTAACTACGGGCCGTAGTACCTTCGGGGTACTTTCCTACCCTCTCAACGAGGATCTGGTCCAAAGCTTTGGCCTCCTCCATAAGGCCATCCACGACCTGGGCACTAAGCACGTCCAAACAGTTCACGGGCTCGTTCTTGCCCCCCGAAACTTTCTCCAACCTGGCAGCTCTAGCTCGGTGGAAGAAAAGGTAGGACATCCACTTGGTAGTGTGGGCCAAACCAGAGGGCTCGTTGTAAAAAGCGGTGCAGGCGAGATATTGGCACATCAGCTCCTGATACACATCCGCCACCCGAGGGTCCAAATCCCCCAACTCCCGGTTGGTGGGAACATACTCTTCATACGGGGTATCCCCCATCGGCAGCCTCGAGACAACCGCCATCTCATGAAAGGCCAATCCCAACTCCCCCAGTGGAGTGGCAAAGGTCCCAGTGAGCGAAACGTATCGCTCCATCAGCGCCAAGAACAAATTAGGGTTGGGAGGCAACCCGACGCTCGTCGCGCTCACAGCGGCATACAGCCCAATGCCCTCTAGCTTTTGCCGAAAGCACTTCAAGGCCCAGTTAACTAGGCTGGTCCATCGGAGGTTTGCTGGGGTGACCCACCCATTACACCGAGGATTCTCCTTGGGGTACATCCCACCTCGTCCCATGAAGCTGTTACAGAAAGTCGACAGTTGGACTGGCTGGATCACAGAGCTGTCTTCGCTCGGGACGCCACCCGGGTACAATCCCCGGAACAACGTCACAGGACCAGAAGGACGACTGACAAACGATCCCTGGTCAGCTCCTTTCTGATGAAAGATCTTCCCCGGCTTGCCATGAAGATCGGGAGTCAACGTCCACGACATCTTTCTGGGATGAGTGGCATGGAAGAAAGCCGAGATGGGATAATCCCTCGGCATCGTCGGCAGGTACAGAACCAAGCTCTCGACAGCAAAGACCCAAGGTTCCCTCTTAGGCTTCGTCTGGGACCGCTTGTCGATCATGTCCCCGAAAAGGAAAGCCGACTTTATGTACCGCTCTCCGTCTACATACGTCAGGGGCTCCCCATTGATCATACTCAGTAGTGCCCGCTCGCCCTGAGCCGCCAACAAAAATTCCCTTCCCTCAGGATACTGGGATCCGGAGAGGGGAAATGCCACGTGGGACAAGTCCTCCAGGTAGTTCGAGTGCAGCATCCCGGCGGAGGAACCCATCACCTCGGTCAGCGGAGACTCACCCAGGTTAACTACAAAGGTGCAAAGAAAGTATGTCATTACAAAAATCTTGCACAAACATACAAAACCAAAGAAACGACAAACTGTGCTCTACGCCAGGATTGTACGAATTCGGTTATTATACGCCGGGAATCCCCTCCACAAAACGTAAAATGCTTATTTTACGACATACGCCAGTTTTCGGTAGCCAGAGCTTTTACGCTCGGAACTACGAAAATATGGCGCCTTTACGCTAGCACACGAGAAATGTGGGCGTAAAAGATGAAAATGCCTCCGTGCATTATCTTCCTCCGAAGAGGCTATCAGCACAGAAGGCGACCTAGCGCGGTCACGTTCAACGTGTGCGAAGGATTTTCGTTATTCTTGTCACCCCAAAGGATCTACCTCTCAGACCGGGTGCGCTGCCCGTCGGCGGGATACTGTCGGAAGGAAGTCCACCTTGTCCGACCGAAGACTCCCTCGCTTGGGCAGTAGGAGAAGAAGAAGAACCTATGCTCTTTCCCTTAGCGGAGGAGGTTTGTTTCGTCGCCATTTCTGAAAGCTCGAAGTGCTCAGAGAAGGAATGAAGGAGAAAAGCTAGAACAATCAAGAACTCTCATTCGCAGAAGACGGATGAAAAGTTTCTCTCTCCAAAAGCTTGGGATATATATAGAGTCCGGATCGACTCCTCGAATCCTCGGACGAACTCCTCGAGACCCTAACCAAGTCTCGCATTAATAGTCGGATATGATTGGGTGCTACGTTAACCCACTACCCTCGAAAGACGGACAGTCAGCGAATTCGAAATTTTTTTCGCGCAAGACAGTTCAGCAGTTCTACGCTAAAGGAGCTTTCTACGCTCGACAGCAACAGATCTACGATTTTACGCTCTCAAGCTACAAGTCTATGGTTTTTCTCGCCCGGATGCCTTTGTGCTCGGTAGCTTTTACGCTCGAGAGGCGACAAACCTACGGCTTTACGCTCAGCAGATACCAAATCGATGATCTCATGCTCGGTGACGCTCAGTTTACACTCAGAAGCAACAGATCCGCAGAACTTCACGCTCGAAGAAATTCTCTTTTTAGGAGCTACAGATCCACAAGTCCTACACTAAAGGAGCTTTCTACACTCAACAGCAACGATTCTACGGCTTTACGTTCAAGCAGCTATAAGTCTATGGTTTTTCTCGCCCGGATGCCTTTGTGATCGGTAGCTTTTACGCTCGAGAGACGACAAACCTACGACTTCACGCTCAGGAACCACAAGTCTACGACCCCACGCTCGACGGTGTTTTACGCCCAGACGCTACAGATTGAGGATTTCACACTCCGCGACTTTCCGCTTATCCAGAACAGTCCCCGACCCGGTCAAGTGCAAAGAGTTCACACAGAAGATACTCGTTCTTGACCCCAAGTACCCAAAACGGACAGAGTACAACCATTAAGAAATTACTCTTTTCGGGTCCCGAAATTGGAGGTTCATCCGGACTCCAGTCTGAACATCTCGTCTGTCAAAAGGACAAAGCTCAGCCAGAATCCTCGACCCTGTTTCAAGGGAGTTCCGAGAGATCATTCTTGAAGACGAAGACTGAACAAAGCTCTGCTCATCAGAAGCAGCAGTTCAGAACTCTACGCGGTTCCTTAGTCCTAGCAACAGGACAGTTCTAAGTGTTCAAAATGCTAAAGCAGCGCTCTATGCACTATCCGCTGCACAAAAAGAACAGGACAGAACCTAGTACTCTCTGTACAGAGTCGCGTAAAGTATCAGACGTGTCGAAACTGCACACATTCAGACTTCACAGCAACGTATGGCAAGTGATCATATGAAGAAAAGACGACTTTATTGAAGATTAAAATCATGATTACATATGAGGGAAACCCTGTCTACAGGGGTTTTTCTCTACTTTTCATGACTACATATGAGGGAAACTCCGTCTACAAAAGACTCCCTCGTCGTCGGAAGATCGCCCAGAAGCTGTCCTGACAAATTCTCGCGTCGATGCCGGTCTTCCTCTTCCACCATGGCTGTTCATGACCACCACAGTCATGAACAAGAAGATCCTCCATTCGCCATGGTCGATCTAGTTGGGGTTTCTTCAAACCCAACCCAATCAGGATGACAGATTAAGGTTTGTCCGGTCTCGTCCACAGGGGTCTCAGGAAGAAATAAATAGTCTACGAGCTGTGTGGTCTAATACGGCCCTTCCTCTCCCCTGGTGCAATGCCATACAAAGTTGCAGATTATCCCGAGCAAGGGAGGCTAAGATATCCTTCCATGATCCATCGCTGAAGTAGACACTTGCTCGAAGACGCCGTCTTTTTTGGCTTCCAACATGCTGGAAGAACATGATCTCCTTCTTCCTCAGATCGACCCGACGAACTCCGACGATCATTTTAGCATGGTGATGGGAATATGGGGAAACAGGTTAACCCCCCCGCCTTTTTAAAGGCAAAAGATCACAGCGGTCCCCAATAAATCTGCCATAAAGGCTGCACCGACCGTTTCAACGCTCCATTCAGAAACGTTTCGAGTCACGAGGGGCCATTCATGCTTCATTCAAAGCATTTCAAATCCCAAGGAATTTAAAAGCTTTGAAGGGGGTCTTGTAGAAGCATGAAAAAATACGCTGGCAAAAGCTACGCAGTGTATTGATACAGAGCAGCACAAACAAAGGCCTTCAGTGCCATCAGGCATAAGAGCTCAAGGGTGCAGCGCGTCCAAAACCGCTTTGGCGTAGACGGGACCTCCCCCCATCGCCTCCAGGGCGTAAAAACTCAGCTGCTCTCAAAGCAGCGTTAAATAGCGTACGAGGAACGCTTCGTCTTCCCCGAAATGAACCTGTCAAGTCACGCAGTGAACCTGGCCTCTGACTCCTGACAAAAAAGTGCTGCACGGCGACCCAGACGATGGCTGGAAACAGGCACAGACCCCTCGGGACGCACACCACAGTATGATGGCGGATCTCTGCATTTAATACAGAGGATTGGGTTAAGATACCACTGAACCATCGTTTACTGACGTCCCCTCAGCATAAACCGCTCTTTTGCGTACAGAGGGATACACTGCATTGTTTTACACAGGCAGGCATAAGCCGGTTTTCGCTCCGCAGTAGACAAACCGCCTGCCACGTCAAAAGCTGCACATCGTACGGGGCTCGAGGCACGTCTTTACGTCTAATTGCATGGAGCGGTGACAGGTTCAGTCAAGGCACGTCTCTGCAAACGGATGCACAGAAGGGCTGCAGACCTTCGAAACACGTCTTCGCATTTAATGCACAAGATGATGGCAAATCTCTGTAGAAGATTTGATTACATCTTCGAAAGCCGTAATTCCGGCTAAGACGTCCACGTCAGCACTCGGGCACGGTACGCAGCGGCTTCTATGCCCATTCAAGACCTGCACCCCTTCGGCTCTCAACGCCTCTTCGGCTCTCAACGCCTCTTCGGCTCTCAAACGCCTCTCCGGCTTCAGCGCCTCTCCGGCTTCAGCGCCTCTTCGGCTCTCAATGCCTCTCCGGCTTCAACGCCTCTCCGGCTTCAATGCCTCTCCGGCTCCTACGCCTATCCGGCTTCAACGCCTATCCGGCTTCTACGCCTATCCGGCTTCTACGCCTATTCGGCTTCTATGCCTATCTGGCCTCTGTGCCAGGGTGACAGTCATTTGGCTTCTACGCCAACCGTTTCTACACACGGGATACCTACCTGCGTGGCTCTTACGCTGTGATCTTCGTAGCAATAGTACGCGTTGTGTTCCCTTAGTTGGACCCGCGTCATACGCTCATTCAAAAGATCATCCATACGCAGGCATTGGTTACTTTAACCGTTATGTAAAAGGGTGTTGTACTTCCCACTCCTCGGTTTTTACACCGACGGAGTGGTCACTGTCACCAAAACTCTATAAATAGAGACCCCTATCAATGGGGAAAAAGAGCGAAAAAAGAATTATCATCCAGGAGAGAATTACCATCCAAGAAGAGAGAGAGAGAGAAAGAGAGAGGGAGAGAGAGAGAGAGAGAGAGAGAGCCCGGAGAGCAGGCAAAGAGCAGGGATCGACGACCTTGGCCTCGTGCGTCCAACCTCTTCTGCAACCTTCGAAGTTGCTACCTGTCTTCCACGGCACTTCTTCAACATCGTGTGGTCCAAGGGCTAAAGTGATCGACCGCAGATCAGACACCTATAGCAATTTATACCCAGATTAAATAAATTGTACTCCCACATCCTCGTATAGGATTACATTGTACAAGTTTATTTGTAAATAGAAGGGCGCGGGTTTCGCATAAACTCCGTCATTGAAATACAATTTCATTTCTTTCGTTTAATACCACAAACAGCCTGCGCACGCCGGACGACCACTGACTCGCTGTACCCGATCGGAGCAGCCTTTTGACTCGACGACGCTGCGACACGCACGTCTCATTCCCACGTCCAGGTTTGAGTCCCCTCTCGCGTACGTGTAACGCGTGCATGCACACGCGTATTCTTCCTTGCTTGCATGCGTACAATTAGCTATGATAGTATACCCGTATCGTATGACGGTAGATTGGTGTGCTTGTATGTACGTATTATATACCTATATGAATATAAACCTAATTAATATATATATGGTATCTCTCAATTAGTATAAATACATAAATCTATGTATTGTACACATCTCCCTAGCAAATGTTTAATATATATATATATAGAGTATTAATTCTATTTAGAGTATATATATATACGTATGTCTATTATTTTGTAACTAATGGATATTATGAATAAGTTAGATCCTATTATGTACTATGTGTTATATATATTAGATGACTTGAATGTAACCCCGGATACCCCATAATTACATTGACCTGTGACCATGTAGTATGTTAGCAGACAGCCACATGTACACTGACGTACTGGCAAGACCGTACCATTGACTGTCTGTTATGCACAGCAACTACAGACGTGACCCTTAGCATAGTCTGAGAGATCATGATAATTGATTGTGTATTAGTATAAAGTCTGATACAGTATTGTATTTATGATATATCTATAGGACTGTTGGATCACTCAGACGGTACCTTGGAACCCGGATATTGGTATTGCCAGCTAAGGACCACAGGCGAGTACATTCTCTGACAGTTTCTATTATATTGATTATCTCTATAATTCTTGTTGTATAGCATACATGACTTTGACACTGTTCTTTACACGAGTTGGCATCATTGAGACCTGTCACGAGGAGTCGTGATGGGAATCCATCATGCTAGCAAGGGAAACGGGGAAATATTAGTAGTTTATGTGATCATACCCAACCTTACATGCAGCATTAGCTCACCCACATCTCACGTCGGTGCAGCCTTATCCTTACATGCCTCATCGCTGTTACATTCTGGTTAGCCTGACCTGTTGGGGATGATCGCTAATCTATGTAATGAGTCATATAGTCCCAAGCCGATCACATGATATACTGATGTTTCACACACTTAGATAGATAATTCTTGACATGTATCTTGATAGATTGATCTTGTATTTCCACATGTTCTAGTTGTTGTTCTTATACACACTTATATACCAGTTCTTTATACTTGCGTACACTTGTAGTTCTATTCCTTGTCAGATGCATATTGATGATGATGTTCCAGTATTATTCTAGCATTTTTATTCCAGTATTTCCTATTTCCAGTTATTCATATCTGTCTTGTATTTCTTTACACTGTGTTATAGTTTTTGTCAATATATGTGGAACTGCTGTTAGAGGTGTATTTTCGTTCCAATCCTGACTGGATATTTTTTCCAGAGAATCTTGAGGATTTCTGTACCACGCACTACGGACCAGGTATAGATGCAGACTATGTACCAGAGATCCTAGAGGAGACCATGCTTCTAGATGAGACTTTGACTACAGCTACCTAATAGTATTTATTTTATGCTTGAGACTTATGGAGGTTATTTCAGTTTATGTTTAGACTCATGTTAAGTTTAATTGGGAACTTGTGTTGGACAGCTAGACTGTGAGTTATCTTTATGTTGAGACATGGTGATTAACTATATTAGTTTCTTTTATCTTTTATCGTGCCTTATAGTTGTTGTGATTGAGTTACCTCGTGAGATTATTGTGAGATGGATATATTTGACAGGTGTTTAGCTATATAGTATTACTGTGACCTAGACAGCGTTCTATCGCCGATGCTGCGGCGTAGGCTGGACGTACCCACGCTCTCGTGCCCCTATACTGGGTGCGGGTGGTGACACATTTTTAGTGGTGGCCCATGCAGGTCTAGTTTCGCAAGTTATGCGATATCATGGTAGTGCGACAACTTAGTTGTACTACTGCAAGCCTGTGCTAGGATATAGGAAATAGGATCTAGCATGAGAATATGCTCAATCACACTAGGAAATTCTGAACTTCTTATTACTATTCTAATAGATTGCTTCCTTTAGCACTTTAGTGTCCTTCCTTGATAATATCACATCTATCACCTTAATTGATTCTTTGATCTGTATTCAGGATGTCGTCGAATACTAGATCCATAAGAATGAGAGCAGCCAATTCAGAGAGGACTGCCACCTCTCAACCTGACGAACAGATACCTGGAGATTCTCCTACATCTTCTGTTCGTGTGGGAGTGTCTGCAACTAACGGGATTCCTCCTCCACCTATACAGAGGATTGCCCCAGCTATGACAGACAATCTTCCACCACCACCGACACCGATTTTTGGAGGAGTGCCCGCTGATGGGGCACAGATGTTCGCACTGATACAGGGCATGCTAGAGGCCCAGAGAGTAACAGCAGAGGCTCGGCGTGTTCAAGCTGAGGCTCAGAGAATGCAAGCAGAAGTACACCAGGCGCAGACCGAACTGATGAGAGAGAGCATGGAGAATGCTCATCAGGTGACTCTCCAAGCTATGGAGAGGGTAGCACGACAACCGCAACATCAGGGTCAACAACAACAGAGGCCCGGTACCATAGTGGACTTTAAGAGGATGATGCCTCGAGAGTTCAAAGGCACAGAAGGAATACTATATGATGACGAATGGTTAGAAGACATAGAGAGGAATCTGCGCTTATCACAGATTCCAAAGATTCTTCAGATAGAGGCCGCTGGCAGCCAGATGTTTGATATTGCACTGACGTGGTATCGTACAGAGCCGAGACTCACCGCTGAAGGACTTACTTGGGAGGACTTTAAGGAACTCTTCAAAGAGAAATTATTTCCTGACGTAGCCTTGGGAGCATTAGAAAGCCAGTTTCATGACTTAGTCCAAGGAGGCATGTCAGTCGACGAATATGCTACAGAGTTTTGTCGATTGAGTCAATTTATGCCATCGATGGTTCGAGACCCAGGAGATAAAGCTCGGAAATTCAAGAAGGGATTGAATAGGGAGATCAAGTCTCATACTTCGGGACGACGTACTGCTACATTTGAGAGTATTCTGATGGATGCCCAGATTGCCGAAGACGACTTGGACCTCAGGCCCAAGAGAGGATACGATACATCTGGAGCAACAGGAGGTAACACAGGACCAGCCAAGCGTCCACACTTTCAACAACAACATAGGCTGTACCAGCAACAACACTAGCAACAACACCAGCAGCAACACCAGCAACAGGCACCAGTTCGAGGACATGCTCAACAACAGCAACCACAAAGACATAATCAACTCGTTGCCCTATATTCGTATTGCAGAAAGATGGTACATACAAGAGACATCTGCAAAAAAAGGTTGGGCACTTGCTTATCGTATGGATCAGCAGCACATCAGCTGAGGGACTGCCCTATTCAGACTCGCCAAGGAGGAGGAACAGCTCAGAGAGGACCAGCCAGAGCACCTATTATACCAGAAGGCCAGCAGAGAGGACCTCCACTTCCATCACAGCAGGAGAGGTTTGCTCAGCAGCAGCAGCAACAAAGAGGAGCACCACAAGGACGAGCTTATGCCATGACCACTGAGGAGGCCGAGCCAGCTGGAGACATGATTTCAGGTTCAGTTTTACTTGATTCTATTCCAGCACTTGTATTGTTTGATTATGGCGCTTTCCATAGTTTCGTATCTGTATCTTATGCCCTTAAGCATCATTTAGAAACGGAACCATTAGATAGGACTTGCAAGATCACGACAGGAGGAGGCATTATCCTAGTCCGTGATTATTGCAAGGATCGGAGAGTGTCATTGGGAGGCCGAGAGTTGAGCGTGAGTTTACTCGTCATGCCACTTCCAGAATACGATATTGTACTCGGAATGGACTGGCTGAGTAAACACCATGCTTCTATAGATTGTCGCGGAGGTAGAGTAGTATTTCGACCACCAGGAGAGCCAGAGTTTGAGATTGCCAGAGGAGCAGAGGAGCGGAGCAGAGGCACTTTTTGCGAAGCCAGGGTGGAAGAAGAAGAGTTACCGCATCCACTTATAGCGGAGTTCCTGGATGTATTTCCAGAGGAGTTGCCAGGTTTGCCGCCAGACAGAGACGTTAAGTTTTCTATAGACTTGATACCAGGAGCGGAGTCTATTTCACAACATGTCTATAGAGTTAACAACAACGAATTGGTAGAACTAAAGAAACAAGTTGAGGAGCTGCAAGACAAAGGTTTTATTAGATCCAGTTCATCGCCATGGGGAGCACCGGTATTATTTGTACCAAAGAAGGATGGTACGGTACATATGTGTATCGATTATAGAGCTTTGAATAACCTCACTATCAAAAATAAATACCCGCTACCGAGGATAGATGATCTTTTCGATCAATTGAGCGGAGCAAAGGTGTTTTCAAAAATAGACTTGAGGTCAGGCTATCACCAAGTGAAAGTGAAGAAAGAAGACATACCGAAGACCGCCTTTCGAACCAGATATGGCCAGTTTGAATTTACAGTAATGCCGTTTGGTTTAACCAATGCACCAGCAGTATTTATGAACTTGATGAACAAGGTGTTCCACCAGTACCTCGACAAGTTCGTAGTGGTGTTTATTGACGATATTCTAGTATATTCAAAAACCCCAGAAGAACATGAAGAGCACTTGAGAATAGTCTTAGAGACTCTCAGGAGAGAAAAATTATACGGGAAGCTTTCAAAGTGTGAGTTCTTTCTTGAAAAAGTTGAATTTCTTGGACACATGGTAACGGGTGACGGAATTTTAGTTAACCCAAAGAAGATAAAGGCAGTGAAGTCATGGGCTACCCCCAGTACGGTAGCTAAAATCAGGAGCTTTCTCGGACTAGCAGGATACTACAGAAGATTTGTACAAGACTTCTCCAAGATTACAGAGCCAATGACTAGGATGACCAAGAAGGATGTAAAATTTGTCTGGACAGAAGAATGTCAAGCCGCATTCGATGAACTGAAGAGGAGATTGACGACAGCACCAGTTTTGACATTGCCATCAGGGACAGGTGGAAGCACTATCTGTACGGAGAGCGTGTGGAGATCTTCACAGACCACAAGAGCTTAAAGTACGTGTTTACACAGAAAGAGCTGTATATAAGACAGAGAAGGTGGTTAGAATTGATGAAAGACTTTGATATCTCATTACAGTATCATCCAGGGAAAGCCAACGTAGTCGCGGATGTCTTGAGCAGGTACCCAATGGCTATGTGCTTGACTTCGGATAGACACTTATTAGCTGATCTTGAGAGCTTGGAAATTGAGGTATTAGTTCCAGGAGCTGAGATCCAGATGTGGGGACTGCAGATTCAATCAGATCTGATAGACAGAATTAGAGTGGCACAGTATGATGATGAGATTCTAAGGAATATTAGAGCACAAGTTCAGGCATGATTGATAGACGATTTTACTATTACGGATGATGGATCCTTACGACATGGCACGAGGATGTGTGTGCCAAGTGGAGAGCTGCACGAAGAAGTTTTACAGGAGACACACCGCTCTCAGTACTCGAAGCATCCCGGAGCCAACAAGATGTATCAAGATTTGAGGAAGCATGTATGGTGGTATGGTATGAAGCGTGAAGTAGCACGCTTCGTATCCTGATATTTAGTGTGCCAACAGGTGAAAGCAGATCGACAGAGGCCAAGGGGATTGCTTCAACCTTTACCCATTCCAGAATGGAAGTGGAAGCACGTGACTATGGACTTTGTTTCAGGACTTCCTTGTTCTCCAGGAGGAAAAAACGCAATTTGGGTTATCGTGGATAGGTTGACCAAATCAGCCCACTTCTTACCTTTTAAAGTGGGTACTTCGACGGAGAAGCTAGCAGAGATGTACGTACAGCAGATTGTCAGATTATATGGAGTTCCTGTGAGTATTGTCTCAGATCGGGATAGTCGTTTCACTTCCCATTTCTGGAGGAGCCTGCAGTCTAGCTTGGGCACTCAGCTCAAGTTCAGTACCGCATATCACCCTCAGACAGATGGGTAGTCTGAAAGAACTATTCAGACTCTTGAAGATATGCTACGCACTTGCGTATTGGATCTCGGAGGTTCTTGGGAGGATCATCTACACTTGGTAGAGTTTGCCTACAACAACAGCTACCAGGCCAGCATTGAGATGTCACCATTCGAGGCTTTATATGGACGGAGGTGTCGTACCCCTTTATCTTGGGATGATGTTGGAGAAAGAGCCTTGTTAGGACCAGAAATGGTCGTGGATGCAGTAGAAAAGGTGAAACTTATCAGAGACAGACTGCGAGTGGCGCAGGACAGACAGCGACATTGGGCCGATAGCCACCGTAGACCCCTAGAGTTTCAGGTATTGTTTTGATTTGTTTTGTTTGGTTTGTGATTATTTTGTTTAGATTGCGTGATAAGATCGTTGTTCTAGGTTGGCGATTTGGTGTTCTTACGGATTTCTCCGAGACGAGGCACGATTCGTTTCGGCGGAGGAGGAAAGCTTAGCCCACGATACATTGGGCCCTTCAGTATTCTTGCAAGGGTCAGTACAGTGGCCTATAGACTTGACTTACCGCCTGCTCTAGATGGAGTGCATAACGTGATCCACGTGTCGCAGCTGAGACGGTATGTGGCAGATCCTAGTCACGTATTAGATCACTCGGAGATCGAAGTTGGACCGACACTCAGCTATCCTGAACAACCGGTGGAGATCTTGGATCGTAGAGAGAAGATATTGCGGAACCAGACTATTCCCTTGGTTCGTGTTGCATGGAGAAATCACTCTCCAGGAGAATCAACTTGGGAGAGAGAGGACGAAATGTGCGAGCGGTATCCATATCTCTTCGAGACTTGAGGTATAATTCATTAATTGATTGCTTGATTCTTGTGATAGTTATTTTAAATTTCGAGGACGAAATTCTTTAAGGAGGGTAGACTTGTCACCCCCACTTTTTGGATTAGGGATATTTTCGTCTTTTCGTAATTAATGAGTAATGATTGCATGATAATCAATTTTAATTAATTTACGGTGACCTTAATTGATTGTGCACGTTATCGTTATTCGATAATTAGGACGCTACGCTAGCTTTGTCTTTCACCCGATTCACACCCTTGCCCTAGATACGCCAGACCATTAATTAATGCTTGTGTCCCACGTAAATCCAGCCTTTGTACTTCTATTTAATTGAAGAACGCCTCCTTGCATTTAATGTTAATCAAGCAAACAATAGACCAATTTCATGCAATTTCCATAATTCATTAAACCATTCAAACCCTAGCCCATTGGAATATCTTCATAATAAGCCAAGGCCTTTTCTAGTATTGACCAAAGTCAACATATTCTAGGTCAAACCTACACCCTTGTATATATATATATCATCCTAGATATTCTTTTCTTAAAACCTAAAAACCTAATACCCCAGCCGAACCCATCTTCCCATCTTCCTATTCACCGCCGAAACCCGACGTGAGTTCGCCGGAGCCGAGCGGCCTGAGCAGACCACCACCTGACGGTCGACCCCCCCCCCCCGCAACTGAACGCCGGAGACGATCGGACCGCTGACCTCGAGCTGCCTGCGTCCCATCGACTGAGAGCCGCCCGACTGCCCGCTCGAGTGCCGACGCCGCCGACCGAGGTCCCCGCTGCAGCCACACGACTCGCTGCAGACCGGACGATGCAGCAGACCGGACGACGCCGCAGACCGGACGACTCGCTGCAGACCGGACGACTCGCCTGCCCACGCCGGACGACCACTGACTCGCTGTACCCGAACGGAGCAGCCTTTCGACTCGACGACGCCGCGACACGCACGTCTCATTCCCACGTCCAGGTTCGAGTCCCCTCTCGCGTACGTGTAACGCGTGCATGCACACGCGTATTCTTCCTTGCTTGCATGCGTATAATTAGCTATGATAGTATACCCGTATCGTATGACGGTAGATTGGTGTGCTTGTATGTACGTATTATATACCTACATGAATATAAACCTAATTAATATATATATGGTATCTCTCAATTAGTATAAATACATAAATTTACGTATTGTACACATCTCCCTAGCAAATGTTTAATATATATATATATAGAGTATTAATTCTATTTAGAGTATATATATATACGTATGTCTATTATTTTGTAACTAATGGATATTATGAATAAGTTAGATCCTATTATGTACTATGTGTTATATATATTAGATGACTTGAATGTAACCCCGGATACCCCATAATTATATTGACCTGTGACCATGTAGTATGTTAGCAGACTGCCACATGTATACTGACGTACTGGCAAGACCGTACCATTGACTGTCTGTTATGCACAACAACTACAGACGTGACCCCTAGCATAGTATGTGAGATCATGATAATTGATTATGTATTAGTGTAAAGTCTGATACAGTATTGTGTTTATGATATATCTATAGGACTGTTGGATCACTCAGACGGTACCTTGGAACCCGGATATTGGTATTGCCAGCTAAGGACCACAGGCGAGTACATTCTCTGACAGTTTCTATTATGTTGATTATCTCTATAATTCTTGTTATATAGCGTACATGACTCTGACACTGTTCTTTACACGAGTTGGCATCATTGAGACCTGTTACGAGGAGTCGTGATGGGAATCCATCGTGCTAGCAAGGGAAACGAGGAAATATTAGTAGTTTATGTGATCATACCCAACCTTACATGCAGCATTAGCTCACCCATATCTCACGTCGGTGCAGCCTTACCCTTACATGCCTCATCGCTGTTACATTCTGGTTAGTCTGACCTGTTGGGGATGATCGCTAATCCATGTAATGAGTCATATAGTCCCAAGCCGATCACATGATATACTGATGTTTCACACACTTAGATAGATGATTCTTGACATGTATCTTAATAGATTGATCTTATATTTCCACATGTTCTAGTTGTTGTTCTTATACACACTTATATACCAGTTCTTTGTACTTGCATACACTTGTAGTTCTATTCCTTGTCAGATGCATATTGATGATGATGTTCCAGTATTATTCTAGCATTTTTATTCCAGTATTTCCTACTTCCAGTTATTCATATCTGTCTTGTATTTCTTTACACTGTGTTATAGTTTTTGTCAATATATGTGGAACTGCTGTTAGAGGTGTATTTTCGTTCCAATCTTGACTGGATATTTTTTCCAGAGAATCTTGAGGATTTCTGTACCACGCACTACGGACCAGGTATAGATGTAGACTATGTACCAAAGATCCTAGAGGAGACCATGCTTCTAGATGAGACTTTGACTACAGCTACCTAGATAGTATTTATTTTATGCTTGAGACTTATGGAGGTTATTTCAGTTTATGTTTAGACTCATGTTAAGTTTAATTGGGAACTTGTGTTGGACAGCTAGACTGTGAGTTATCTTTATGTTGAGACATGGTGATTAACTATGTTAGTTCCTTTTATCTTTTATCGTGCCTTATAGTTGTTGTGATTGAGTTACCTCGTGAGATTATTGTGAGATGGATATCATTGACAGGTGTTTAGCTATATAGTATTACTGTGACCTAGACAGCGTTCTACCGCCGATGCTGCGGCGTAGGCTGGACGTACCCATGCTCTCGTGCCCCTATACTGGGTGCGGGTCGTGACAGCAAAACTGATATTTTATCACAATTTCATCAGGAACATAACACCATATCTTTCACTTATTTTTTGTGTAACAAAATCGGAATTACATAATACAAGTGAGCACTTTTAGGTATTTTGGCTTTAACATTATAAGTTTATTTACTTGGTAGTTCCATGCCTACAACGTCTAGAAAGAGAGCCATACTCCTATATATTATACTCACTTTTCCTAATCCTTATTATTCTATTTTTATTGATTCGAGAAAACCTTGGATTTTTAATGAAGTCCATTATAATTAAGCGAACTTCTCAACATGGGCACTTCCAATTCCCTAGTCCCCATCATTCTTGATAACCTTAGCATCACCATCCTAATCCCACACCCTAACCCTAACCTAACCTAATCCTGCCTGTGTTGCCAACCCCATTACTGAATTATGACCACTCCAGTCATCTTCCCCATACATGTTCCTGATCCTCGCACTAAGTCTTTTGTACATATCAATTTTATTCCATTCCCATAAGCCGCATTTAGATCCGACCAGACTCCAGATCTCCCCGTTACCTTGTGTCGCAACCAAACTGTTGCTTCTTCATCACTGATCCAGATCACACAACCATTGTTCTTAGCTCTTTCTTCTTCCCCATCTCTGATCCAATACAGATCTCATATCTCAGATCCAACAGCGATCTCATATCTCAGATCCAACAGCGATCCAACATTCAATTCAGATCCTATATCACTCAATTCTCATCACTTGAGACAATATCCCATTTCTGCTATATGCTCTCCATATCCCTGCGTGTGTCCTAGCTGTCATTCCATGCCTTTTGGGTCCTCATGCCATTCTCATCTTAGTATGTGTCTCTAGTCGGATGTGTCACTCAATTTTATGTCATCATATTTTTATTAAAATCAGGCATAGACACGTCAAATACAGACACCTCTGAGTACGTATTATGGTGACACGAACATGATCGAGACTGAAACATAAGAACCACCCAAAAATAATTTCAAATCTATTTTTTGGCTGTTTGATGGATAGTAAGGAAAATTTGGCTGAATCTTTTAGGATATTTTTAGCTAGATTTTTTGTAAGATTTTTTATGGGATTTTGTATTTATAACTAATGAAATTTAGAAGAAGAGTGAAGGAAGAGAGAAGAAAATAAGAGAAAAAAGAGAAGAAAATGCAAGCACATAAAACCTCAAGTTGAGCCTCATGTGTATTTAATATTTACAGTAACATATGATGATAAATACACCCACAACAACTTGACTATACTCATATAAGAAAATAAGACAACTCTACCATCTCCCCCAAGCTGAGGCATGGAGATCTGACATGTTCAGCTTGCTACATAAATCAGAAAATGAACTAGCGTGCAAGTGATTTGGTGAGGATATCCCCCAACTAATTCACAAGACAAACATGTGACAAATATGTGACGATATGTTTCTTCAATAGTTGTCCATTACAGTTCTCCATGTAACAGTTGTCAGTATTATGCGCTCTGGGCACATACACATTTAATGTGCACATAAGCATTTCTGCAAGCTGGTCGATTAATGAGATGGTCAGCATGTTTGTTCTCCATATAAAGTTGTCGGTTTATATTTGGGAACAGAGTGAGTCTTGCAGAGAGTCTGGCCAAGCGACTCATCATAAACTTTAAATTTTGTTCAAAGTATTTCAAAATCTGAAGAATGATTGAACAGATTATCAAAAATTTTGTAGGGATCTTGTATATTCATAAAAATGTACTCCTTCGCGGAAAGTTTTCAAAGGTGGTTCCTTCGCAAAAAACTTCAAGAAAATGACACCTTCGCCAAAAATGCTAAAAATGGCTAGTCCGCACAAATACTGATAAGTAGCCATTTCTGACATATATAAAGTTGCCAACATGACATTCAGCAAAGAGCGGCTTCTTCCTAGGAAAGATTCTCCACGACTAACACGCCAAGTCACAGTCTACGAGACGTCATGAACCAGCGGCTATCAATTCTTGGAAGCCATATGGCCCTTGCATTGATGGTTGCATTACATAGCAAGTCGTACAACATGTCATACAATTTTCTCTCTTTTGTTAAAAAGAGAAGCTTCACCAAAAAACACTCTCACGGAGACTAAGCTCCGCGTAGAGAGTCAACCTCATAGAAATTTCAAGACTTATCAAATTTTGCACACATTGCCAGAAAGCCTATCTAACATGCATTTAATGCAATGACGGCTTTGCTAGCAGCCTTTCACGAATTTTAATGCGAGTCTCTGACAACCACATAAGCACCTTAAAATTGAAGAAAAGACACTTATTTTAAGGAAGCCGTTAACAGATCCAAGTTGCCATGTGGCACCCACCAAGCTGTCCATCTCAGGAAAAGATGCTCCTTCCAGCATACTTCACAGAAATCCTATAATTTTTGCAAAGATTCCAAAGATTCCCTTTGGAAGATGTCCATTTTCAACCCGAAATGAACACGATACTACTTATGCCCTTACCACCTAGCAGCAAGGTCAGTGTCAGATCATCAACCGAGTGAAGTGACGGCAAACCGGTTAATAAGAGATCCATTATCACAATTTTCTAGAACCAAAAATCTGTATACATGACGTCCTCGTATAGTATTTGCATACCAAGTAATTATACTACAAGAGGGTTGTACTCTTTTTACAGTAAAAAATAGTTTTATATTCCCCGGAAAGAATTGTGAAACATAAATATTTTATCTTTTCTTCCTTCATCGGAAAACGACGAAGACACCACTCATTACTGATCTCTAATTCGTTGGGCTGCTTTGCATCTTCATCCGTCTCGAGCTGCTCGAGCATCATATCGATACTAGCTACCATATGTAACACATCCAGGAAAATTAGAATCTCATGATTCAATAACTCAGCCAAAACCAAAGTCCCTGACTAATAGTCTCATTGTAAATATTGGTTGCATGTCTCTGACTTTCATCTTCCATTGCAAAGTGCTTATATTCCGTAGAGCTTTCTTAACATTAGCTGGCCCACCTTCATGTTCGACACTAAAACTCTCGTACACTTGCATCAGCGAGAGTACATCATGCACTGTGTATATTGTTAATGACTCAAAACTCCCCCTCAACTATACAAATGAAAGTGTAAACATCGTATCTTGAGTTGGTTGCACCCCTTGATGTCCTTACCGGCTCGAACACCTAAAATTGATTCACTTTGTTAAGTTTTGGCACAGATGTCACTAAAACTGGATTTGTAGAATGATTCCCCCCCGGAGACCGGCAAGTTGTTATGGGATCGACAGACTAACCCTCAAGGTTTAACCCACTCTCATTTGTCATTTTGCCTCAATGAATCGAATCTCATATCTTCTTGAAGACCCTCTCCAGCAACTTCTAGATGATCCACAATCCCCTGTCAAATATCTCTCGAGTCACCATCTCATCCTTGTGATATGTCTGTACACCTCTGCGGCCTGAGCATATACATATTACAAAATATATCTCCTCGAGCCAGTAGTTAGGAACCCTCCGTAAACTTCCATTCCTTGTCCCTAAATATACCGCGATAGACACTAAGTTATAGCACAAATTCTTTACATGATGAACCCTCTTAAGAACTTTCTTACCAAGCTTCGTTGTCAAGTATATGTCGCCAATGGACAGAAGTGCACCCTTAGTTGCCCCGTCACACGTCCAAATATGTCGCTCTGATATGTCATAAAAAACCTCCTCTTTGGAGTGGCGTGATAAGACGCACGCGTGTCCAATACCCAATTATCATCGTGTCAGTTACCATAAGGTTCCACCACTTCGGTCTCTGCAATGATGAGATCTACCATTGCTAAAAGATCCTCCTGACCATTTTGGTCCTCTCATCTTTGAGCTTCTTGTAGTCCCCACTTATATTGGTCCCTCTCGCCAAAGTGATGGCAGCCGTCTTGTGATCCACTTAAGCAAGATCCTGAGGACTCCCTCATGTTCTCAAGATATAAGTGACTGTAGCTTAAAAATACTCTATGTATCACATGTTTTGCAACCACGCATAATAAAAGCTTTACACACAGGAGCAATACAGGTGGCATAAATAATCAGCAAGTACGAGATAATAGCCTCTTATTGGCTGAGATACAAGTGACTGTAGCTCCAATCAATAAATAGCTGGATTAGAACACATCAACTAAAAGATATCACTAAAAGTAAAACATGTATCTGAAAGTAAAACATGAGATACACACAGACATGCAAATTTTATCAAAAAATACCTTCTGCACCACAAGAGCAAATTAATTATGTGTCCTGATGTTGTGGGTCGAGCACCGTGACGATGACGACCATAATGAAGCACAGATTTCCTATGAACAAAGAAAGCGCCCCCCCCCCCCCCCCCGACAAGATAATTTAGCCTTGAATGGAAGTGTAAAAACTTGACCAGGAAGCTCCATTTTGAAGTATAAATACTATCATTTTTAGAAATCAGAAGACTAAAAATGCAAGTTATTTATATCATCAAATATAATAAATGAAAAAAGAAAAACTTTTGTAACACAAAGTTCAAACCAATATTATGTGGCATAGGACAATTATTGATGAGCTGTGAAGCATAAAGCCAAGCACATCAAGTTTGAAGAACCTACTCTAACCGCACATTAAATTACAAGGATAGGTGCAAGAGCCAGTGCATGCGCTATATTTAAATAAGTTTCTTACAAGTCAGCTTACCAGAAAAAGTACAAAATATTGCATTCCCCTGTTAAATGAATGATACTTTCTCCAGCGGGTAATGGAAGCTATTTATGAAAATTACAAATAAAAAGAAATTTTGTAGCTTATAATGTAGAAGTATAATGTTTATCTTAATGGAGGCTATTTATGAAAACTATAAATAAAAAGAAATTTTGTTACTTAAAATATTGCTTATAATGTTAGTAATAATTATAATTAAATCATGGATTGTCCAACATTAAGATATTATTGGTTTCCAAGAGTTATAAGAATAGGATAAAGCAACCTACAAGCAATTTGGTCTCTCTGCAAAGTTTTTTGTTTGAATCTTGCCAGATCAGTTAAAAGGAAATACAGTACATGAAAAGTAGAACATGAGTTTTATAAAGAAAACTGTATCTTATCCAGTTTTACTTTTATAAGAACTTGAAAGGTGGAGTTTGCAAAATTTTGCATGTAGAATTATCTAGCTAACCAAGTAACAGACAACATCTCCTTTTATTCTACATCATCGGGGTCAGATATTTGAATATTTTTCCCCTATTCTGCATTGCTATGGTCCATTACCTCTCTTGGAAAATACTTATACCATACCTATTTTTGTGACCTTCCCCTCATTTTAGTATATCCTTTTACTAATATTCTATCACTTCTAGCTAAGATTAGCATTATCGGGTTTGGAATTTGTATTTGACCATTCTCATGAGTATCGTTATCAGCAGCTTAGTAATATCATGATCGGAGTATTAGTTTCAGAAGGAAACATTATCTAAGTTTTACTAAAAAATGAAAATAATGGAACATATAGTCTTTATTTTATGCATTTATGTCATTTCACATAAATTCCGAGTGGATTAATAATCTATATTGCTTATTTGCTCACCCGAATAAAAATTTAGGTCAAGTAAACTATTGTCTCAAAAAATAAATATAAATATAGATTAATAAAATAAAAATCCAAAAATAACTCAATTTTGTTATGTATAACTTTTGTATTATTTTTATGTAATTTCATGTCATTTAAAATTACTTGAGTAGATGCGCTTTTTGTGGAATTTCTACTAAACAATTTTCTATAGATGTTGTAAAATATCTACTATGTAATTAAAGATATATATTTTAGATATGTTATATGATTATAATTATTTTTCTTTGTCATAAAGTTTTATAATTTTTTAAAAGATTTATTTACTGACTGTTAGGCATGTCGTAGCTAAAATACATTTTTTAAGGTCATGTTAAACTATTTAAAAAGAATATGGATTTGCAGCATTTGTTATATATCAACAGACAAACTTTTAAATGGGTCAAAAAAATAAATCAGCACATGACTTGTGATAGCCATATTAAAAACAACATATGCATTTCAATTCAAAACAAGATATTTAAGTTTAAAACATCTGGCTTTTAATTTAACCCAAAATTTTCAAAAGTTTGCTAAGTGATTGATTCATTTCGAACTCACACATTTAAAACCGGGGTGTTTAAAACCCAATCCATATAGCTAACTATCTAACCCTAATCATGTTTCAAAATGCTAATCCTACTCTAAAAGACCAAAGCAAATACTTTAGACCAAAACAAATACATAATCGCCTCTCCTCTTTCTCAATTCCCCTTTTATATTCCTCTTTTTCTGTTATCCCATCTATTTCCACTCGTATGATCTCTCTTCTCGTACTTCCATCTTCCTCAAGAACACTAGCGTCGTTATCAAAGACCACGACAGTGCCATGTTAATGTCAATGCCAATGCCATCGAAGCCGACGTTGAAGCATCTTCGACGATTACGCTGCCAACATCAGAAAGATGGTGCTAAGTGAAGTTGTTTTCAATACTCATATTTTATTTTTTTATGTCGATTTTGGTCCTACATCAACCAGTGTTTACCTGCCAAACAAGACTTGTACCTTAAATTTCTGGCCAAATTTTATTTATCGCACAAATATCATATACCTTTGAATTGCTTCATAGCAATCCCAGGCTTCATAGCAATCCCAGGCTTCTTAGCAAACCCAGTCATGATCGGGTGATACTTATCGGTATCGGCTGATAGTTCAAATCAAGGTTCGCAGTATCTATCAAAATCGATTTCTAACCCTTTTTATGAGTATCGACATCAGCGGTTGCGAGAGTTTCAAAGTTCTTGAGTTTAGAAGCCAAAAAATAAAAATAAGCCATTTCAAAAAAAATACAAAAGTATTTTGTACATTTAGGCATGATCTCATGTATCGTTTGTTGTTTTATTACTTTTGAATGGAATAATATTTGACATCGTTGAATTATTTACCTATAATAGACATTGTTATGAACTTACGATTTATACTATAGAGCTATGATAAATTGTAACAATTATATTATGTCAATAATTATATAGTCGACATGAAATTTAATCGACACACTCTAGCATGTTGATCTTTGATCTACGACACGTTCAAATTGTTGTGTCGACATTATTTTTATCATGATTATCTTTTTCTTTGCTAAATTTATAATAAAGAAGAGCCACAATTTTGGTATCAAACAATATCGATATCGGCAAGTATCGATATCGGAAATGCCAAAACTAGTACGATAACATCAATACATCTTATATGTATCGATAACTGATACTACAAACCTTGGTTCAAACCTTGCTCCTCATGGGTCAACTTACTGGTCTTAGTTACACAAGCCCAAATGACCTTATAAAAAATTTTCTCATGATATTCTCAATCCAACTTGCCACAAATACATGCATTTCTTATATTATCTGAAAGTGCATTATCCTTTATCGACCTTGACATCCTCACTTTTCAGCTTATTGTGCCTATTAAAGTATCTTTCGTTGCATCAAAATTCTTGAGCTTTAGTGAGTGTTGAGGGTCATATAATATTTATTATTCTACTAGATCCCAGCAAGCCAAAGGCCAATTTTTGTGGTCAAGAGGGATTCACATATTTTTTTAATTAACTTAAAATCTCCACCATAGAAATTTGAACCAGAGTTTTTCTAGTACCATGTTAAATCACTACCACTGCACCAAACTCAAGAGGTTTAGTGAGCGTTGAGGATTAATATCTATATTACTCATTCCTCATAGGTAGAATTATTTTTTAAATCAGCTTAAAATGTGTTTCAGAGAAGATTCGAACATGTGTTGCTCTAGTACAATATCAAAGTCCATAACTTTGCACCAAAACTCACTCTAGAGGTTTACCGAGGATTAAGGGTCATATATTTATTTTATTCTAATAGTTTCTTAACTATTCAACATTTTGATACACAAACTGTGGTGGTTATGTGGTTCTTATAATGATCTACTAAAACTATCATTTCAACTTCAATCATATGATCATGTGGAACACCCAAAGAACATTTGAACCATCCTTATTTAATTCTATAATCAACATCCTTGTTAGTCTATTTTTTCTTCTCATTGTTCAAAATATTGGCCATATCAAACATGTAAAATTCAACCACCTTAAATATGATACAAATATGGTATTTCTTATGCTATTTTTGAGTTATCGTACTTTTCATACTATTTTGTGGAAATATTTATAAGTTATTTGGATCAAATTTGAGCTTTAATATATCGGTTGATAACATATATGCATAAAAACAAGCAATACCATAAATATTGGGTTTATATGGCTTTTGGTTGAGTTAATGGCAGTGTTCTAAAATTCGCTATGTACTTCCAATTAATTTTAGAATACCATTTACATTATTTTTAATTAAATTGGTGTAAAGACCCAATTTAACCCAAAACTAGACCCAACACCAAACCAAACCCCCACTCACACCCTCAAGACTCATACTAAATACCACACACCCTTTTTAACCACTTCATCCCACCAAACATGGTATTTTCTCTCATTAAATTCTAATTCCCACTTTTTGTACAATTTTCTAATTGTTGAGGACTTTTATGCAAAAAGTGCAATAAGGTGTCACCATCCTATTGGTCAAGGCCAATGAAGAAAACCTCCTCCCCTCATTGACCGGTCCAACCCTCTCTGTAAACCCCCTCGACCAGAAATTAGGGCTAATTAAATTCAAATAACCTAATTAGGGTCAACTGGAATTAATTATGATTTATTATATGGTGTTATGATACGTGTACAATGATTTGATTATTTGGGATGATACCATAGCTGTTACCTTAAAGCTAATGCTACATATTTGACCTAGACCTGTAAACCCATTATATTTAACCTAGAACAAATCCCGGATACCGATTTTCGTGCCCGATTCTAGTCGCACAAAAGTCGTTACAAACGTCCGTGTGCAAATTAATTAAATTGCGTAATTACGTTCGCTGCCCGTTCCAATTGACATTGAGACCCAACCTCAACCTGTTTTGACCAACCCAAATCACGATAATATTGTACACTGAGCCTACTATACCAATGACCCTTGTCCAACCTAATTTAGACTCCCGGATTTTATTTAAATTAAATTAGAGACACCCGTTACATTAATTATAAATTAATTAATGTGGCTACCTAACCTCAATTACATTAGACCCAACTCCAACCCAAACCCACATCCACATCCACAAGCCTTATACAAAATATCATACACCACCCTAGTCCAATGAGGAACACCAAACATAGTGTTTGGTTACATTAAATCCCCAAATCTAGTTATTGTGCAAATACCAAATTGTTCAGGGGCCTAATTACAAAATTGCAATGAGGTGTCCCCCTCTCATTGGCCCAAACCATCATGGAGAAAAGTATTGGTCATGCCTAACCGTATGCATCAATTTTTTCCCCCTTTTCCTATGTACTTACCTTACTTTATGTAGGGCATATCTTGGCCCTACATTTGAAATGGCCTATTCCTAGCCATCCACTCATCTTGATGGACAACCCCACTCCCCAAGAAAATAGGTCCAGCCGGCCCTAACCCCAAGACAGCCCCCCCCTCACTCTCTTTCCTACATATATATGCATTATTACACATTAAATGAAAAACCAAAACCTAAAACTAAACTAAAACCCTAATATCCCCAACCGAGCTCCCCTCAGCCCGACCCCAGCCGACCCACCCCGAGCTCGATACCGGCCACCAGCCACCTCCAGACGCCGCTACACTAACCCGACCCCTTCGTCGGACCCTCCCCTACCCTCGGCCACCGCCACCCGGCCACTACGCCGCCGGCAGCCACCTCCCCAGCCAACCACACTGACCCGAGCCTCCCTCCCTGAGTGCACAGCCGACCCACCCATTCCCTTCGTGCTCCGCCACCTTAGCTCCGCCGACCGCCATACTTAGCCGACGACTCCCCCAGCTAGTCCTCCACCACCCCGTCGAGTTTCAGCCGACGCCGCCGCCACCTCGAGGAGCAATCGAGCCCGCAGCGCCAAGACATCCAAACCGCGGCTGCTGCTGCCGATCCTCCCCGAGCTTCGTCGGAGCTCCGTCCGGCCACCCCCGTCGTCGACGGTCAGCCGCCGGACTCCCCTTGGCCTGAGCATCGTATAGGTACATGATTTCATGTATTAATACTAGTATATTAATACTTAATTTGAGTTGTATTGGTTGTGTACACATATATACATATATATTTCCGTATTTATCTCTGTATTTAAATGCGTATTCAGTATTATATATATATATATATTATTTATTTCCTGTATTTCTGTAGTATTTAAAAGTATATATATTGTTTAATATTTTCTAAGTATAATTTATATGTGATATATATATATATATATATATATATATATATATATATATATATATATATATATATATATATATATATATATATATATATATATAAATACATAATGACTAATAATAAAGGTATATGTATACATAGTATATATTTTTGGGTATAAATACTTTAACTTCCTAATGTGTATATGTGTATATATATATATATATATATATACAAATAAATGTATATATTTCTGAAATAAATACATAATATATGTATTATTGCATAATTATTAAATGTTGTATATATATATAAAATGTTATATTCATATTGGGTATACACATAAATATATATATGTATATATGTATATAAATAATGTGTGTATATATAAATATATATGTATTTTGGTATATATATAAATATATGTATATGAATATATATATATATATATATATATATATATATATATATATAAATATATATATATATACAATGTAAAATTAGTACAATTATAGAGTACAAGTATGTATTAAATTGAACTTATGAGTATGTATATAAATATACTATATGAAGTAGTACACTATGTGTATTATAAATATATTCAATATGTATATATGTATATATAAATATATATATATATGTACATACAGTGTGTATTTGAGTATTTTAGAATATAAATGAATATTATAGTATTGTGTATTTTAAATATGATATTATATTTAAAATAAGTATGTGTATCTTTGTACTTAGACAAAAATTATTTCTAAATATATATATGTATATATATATATATATAAATTCATGATATTACCCAGTTATGTACAGATATTTAATAAGTGTAATATTAGTCTATACTAATTAATACGTAAGTACTATTTTTGTACTATTAAACATAGCTATTTTTCTAAAATAATTAAATATGATATAGTGTATATGTATATGATAGTGTTAGCTATATATACATACAGCCCCGACCCTTGACAGCTGTAGATACAAACCGTGTGTCTTAGTCGTGCTATTGTAGCGACTAATTTGGGTCATTACTATATCCTATGTAGGATTGCTGGACACTACTGCCGAGGCATCAGGAGCAGGACTTTGGATTTTGCAGCTACCCGGGGCAGGCAAGTATACCTTGCCTTGTTGTACTATTTAAATTCAATTATTGTTGGTTACATATTTATTCATTATATAAATGTGCGCGTCCGAGCAGACTCGGGTGCAGTCAACGAAGGCGTTGACATTAGGAGTAGTATCTGACTTAGTGTCTAGTAGACCCACCTAAAGTTGTGAAGTTATTGATATAACTTCCCAGGCCTTGACACGTATCATTACACGTCACAGAGTGAGTTCATGTAGGGACGCGTGCCTCATGCGCGACTGGTCATCAGTATGAGCAACACGTGTAGCGATATGTAGCTCAGTTGTTTATTTCATAGAGACTTGCATCATAGTATGAGATGTCCACATCGTTTTCACGATTTGTACATCTATATTGGGCTGGAAAGACATCTAGTAGGCGTATGAGACACCCCCCCTGATATATACTCAAGTTACCATGCTCTTCGAAGATGGGAATTACAGTATATATAGCGAGTTACCATGCTCTTCGAAGATGGGGATTATAGCGAGTTACCATGCTTTTCGGAGATGGGGATTATAGCGAGTTACCATGCTCTTATGAGATGGGGAGTTGCAACATATTTCAGGTTACCATGCTCTTCGGAGATGGGGAGTTGCAATATGTTTCAAGTTACCATGCTCTTAGGAGATGGGGATAGCATCAATGCCCTTAAACGGGGGCATATGTGGCATATACTAGCCAGTCCCGACGATTGGTGAATTACGTCAGCATATGTCTGAGCCTACACATTCCCATGCGTACTACCAGGTCCTTGAATTGCATTCACTTAGATGGTTAGAACACCCCCCTTTATTTACTCAGTACTTACTTATTGCAATGTATTTTTTTTGTATCTTGTTACGTCCCTCTGAGGACCTGGTTCCCTTCCAGGTTTTTGTGCAGTTGCAGGATACTTGATCTAATAGAGTGTGGATATTATTACAGGTATATTTATATTTCTAGCTATTTCAGTCTTGTATTACTTCTATTTTATTCTGCTTATATAGCCTAGTGTTTATAGACCTATATTGTTCTTCTGGTCTATTCGAACGGATGTGTTATTGGGCTGCAGACTGATGATGCATATCGTTCTTCCTTGAGATTACTTATCCTGGATTGAGATTTAGATTTAGTTGTTGTATATTAGAAATAGATTATTACTTGGATCACTTGACCATGGACAGCGTAAGTGCACTTCGTCGGGTCCATTAAATTGGAAAGCCCTACGGAGTCGTACCAGCTGGCCATTGCCACGGGTCTGGTCCCATAGATTTTAGGACTGGGGCGTGACATGGTTTTAGTGGTGGCCCATGCAGGTCTCTGAGCAAATCGTATCGGTTACGTTACTGTACCGAACGAGCCTGCAACTTAGGATTAATGTGAATAAGATCTCAATCCATAACCGATTTTAAAACTCCTCTGATATGTGATTATCGCTCTTGGACTTCCAATTTGCATTCGCTCAATCTTCGTCAATATCGCCATCCTTGTTCCTCGTCCCCTATTATTTAGGGAGACGAATGCTTGTGACTGATGACTTCCCTCCAGAAGAAGATCGAAGACCAGACGACAGGAGATAAAATTCGTATACCTTTCTCGGAGAAGATTGTTACCTTATCAGGATAGATTGATGGGTTCTTTGGATTCTAGAACT
The DNA here is from genome assembly GCA_036927795.1 of Iris macrosiphon. Classification (NCBI taxonomy): domain Eukaryota; kingdom Viridiplantae; phylum Streptophyta; class Magnoliopsida; order Asparagales; family Iridaceae; genus Iris; species Iris macrosiphon. The sequence goes on from JAYESA010000018.1 coordinate 82,614,677, forward strand.
AGTGTGGAAGGTTGGCAAGAGAGTTGGACCCAGTAGTACCCTACCCGTGCTTGAGGTAGCAGTGATCTTGGAAGTACTAAGAGCTGGAAGGATTATTGATCATGGCCTAAAATAGTCTAAGGAAATGCATAGCCCGATGCTGGAAACTAGTGGTTGCATATTATAGCAATATCAGGAATGATATTATGGACTAGAGAAGATAAAATTTCAGGCTCTCAATTGAAAGATAATGATCTGATTTCAAGAAATATGCTTGAGTGATACCATTATTGTACTATGTGACTTGGAGAGATAAATAACGAAAAGAAGAAATTTGAGGAATGAAATTTTAGAGAAAATTTGAGAAGAGAAATTATATTTTAGACAGGGAAGAATTTTTTTTTCTTTCAGAGGATTAGTGTGGTAAACAGAACAAGAGAATTTATTTTGAGGATTAAGTCTGGACGATGACACCGTCCTAGAATGAGTTGATTGAGCCAATACCACGCGATACGAGATTGTCGACGCGATTACATTATTTATGACCACCAGATTACCCTGAGTTTGAGTTCTTCAGAGAGCCTGGGAGCATGGTGCCCATCTACCTTAGGAGTATACAATGCATGAGGCGAACCAGTGTACCACCATATTATATCAGAGTTGAGGATGTATTTCTAGAGGATCTTCTAGGCCTGCCACCTGACAGAGAGATAGAGTTTGCTATAGACTTGACTCCAAGAGCTGAGCCAGTTAATTTTCTGTCTTCAGACTAGCACCGATAGAGTTGGTTGAGTTGTGGGTCCGTCGTGGAGGATCTCTTAGACAAGGGTTTCGGTCGGGCTAGTATTTCTCCATGGGGCAATACCCATCTTAATTATGCCGAAGGAAAACGGGACGGTACAGTTGAATCAGCTAAGTGGCGCATATGTATTTTGAAGATCGGTCTCAGATCCAGCTATCATCAGATCTAGGTGCGGAGAGAGGGCATTCCTAAGATGACTTTTCGGACGTAGTATGGACACTATGAGTTTCTAGTCATGACGTTTGGTTTAACCAAGCGCCAGCAGTAATTGTGAGCCAAATGAACAATGTCTTCCACCAGTACTTGGATAAGTTCATGGTAGTATTTATAGACTACATCTTGATATATTCCAAGAGCCAGGAGGAGCCTGAGAGGCATCTCAGAATCGTATTGGAGACACTGAGACATGAGAGGCTGTACGCCAAACTCAGCAAATATGAGTTTTGCTTAGATAGAGTACCATTTCTGGGACACATAATCACCAGAGATGGACTAGCAGTTGATCCGGAGAAGATAGCTGCAGTAGAGACCTGGCCTACAGTTACAGAGGTTAGGAGTTTCCTCGGACTTGCCAAATATTACCGAAGGTTCGTGGAAAAACTTTTTGAGGATAGCTGCGCCTATGACGCGACTGACGCATAAAGGCGAAGAGTTTATCTGGACCGACGAGTGTCAGGCGGCTTTCGATGAGCTGAGGAAGCGTCTGACATCAGCATCGATTTTGACACTACCCTCAGGATCAGGAGGATTTGTAGTGTACAGTGATGCATCAGGGAGCGGATTGGGATGTGTATTGATGCAACACGGCAAGGTGATAGCCTACGTATCGAGACAGTTGAGAGTTCATGAGAAGAACTATCCGACGCACGACTTGGAGCTAGCTGCGGTGATATTTGCACTAAAGCTATGGAGACATTACCTTTAGGGTGAGCGTGTTGAGATTATACAGATCATAAAAGCCTGAAGTACGTCTACACGCAGAAGGAGCTCAACATGAGGCAGAGACGTTGGCTAGATTTGATGACCGATCATGACATTGAATTGCAGTACCACCCTGGCAAGGAGAATATCGTAGCAGAAGCCTTAAGCAGGAAGCCCATGGCATACTTTTTGACGATGCAACGACGGTTGCTAGAGGATCTCCAGAAGCTTGGGATAGAGATCATATTGCCAGGCATGGATGGACAGATGGCCAGCCTCGAGGTTCAGTCTACCCTGATTGAGAGGATCAGGGCAGCCCTGCCAACAAATGTGAGATTTTGACGTCTACGAGAGAGGACAGAGGCCGGCATGCAGACGGGACTCAGGATTCACGAAGATTAAATATTAAGGTGTGGAGATCGCCTATACGATCCGAGAGGCAACCTACACCAAGAGTTGATGGCCGAGGCTCATTGCTCGATTTAATCTACTCATCCCGGGGATACGAAGATGTACCGAGACTTAAGGCAACATTACTGGTAGCAAGGGATGAAGAGAGAGATTGAGAGATTCGTGGCAAGATGCTTGGTATGTCAGCAAGACAAGGCTGGATAACAGAGAACTGCAGGACTAATGCAGATGTTTCCCAATTCCCGAGTGGAAGTGGGAACACATCACCATGGACTTCGTCACGGGTTTCCCGAGGAGTCCTAGTGGTCGCAATGCCGTATGGGTAATCGTAGATAGACTCACCAAGTCTGCCCACTTTTTACCCTTCAGGGTTGGGCAATCTACGAAAGTCTTGGCAGACATGCACATGAGGGAGATAGTACGATTGCATGGAGTGCCAGTCAGTATCGTGTCTGACCGGGATACGAGGTTTACATCGTACTTTTGGAGGAGTATGCAAGAGAGTCTTGGTACCCGCCTTAAGTTCAGTACTTCGTACCACCCGCAGACAAATGGAAAATTTGAGCGCACCATTCAGACGCTGGAGGACATATTGAGGGCATGCATGCTTGACTTCAGTGGTTCATGGGAGGACCACTTGCACTTGGTCGAATTTTCCTACAACAATAGCTATCAGGCGAGCATTCAGATGACTTCCTATGAGGCATTGTATGCTAGGAAGTATCGATCCCCAGTATGTTGGAGCAATGTAGGCGAGAGGCAGATTCTAGGACCATAGTTGATCGTCCATACAGTGGAGAAGGTGAAGAAGATCCAGGGGCATCTACGAGCAGCACAGGACAGGCAGAAGTATTGGGCTAATGTGCATCGACGACCCCTAGAGTTCCAGGTGGGAGAACATGTGTTTCTGAAGATTTTACCTACCAGAGGAACCATCAGATTTGGAGACAGAGGAAAGCTGAGTCCGAGGTACATCGGACCCTTCGATGTGCTAGAGCGCGTCGGAGAAGTTGCTTACAGATTGGCCTTGCCACAGACACTGGAAGGAGTTCACGACGTCTTCCATGTATCTCACCTGAGGAGGTACATACCGGATCCAAGTCATGTGCTTGACCACTCGGAGATCACCGTTGGTCCGAGTTTGTCATACCAGGAGGAGCCAGTAGAGATCCTAGACCGAAGCGAGAAGGTACTGCGAGGCCAGACTATCCCTCTAGTTCGTGTCGCATGGAGGCATCACGCACCAGGTGAATCAACCTGGGAACGAGAGGACGATATTCAGCAATATTTTCCCCATCTCTTCGAAGGCCTAGGTATGTGATAGTATTTATTTCATTCAATAGTTTTGATATATGTCTGTTTTAATTTCGAGGACGAAATGCTCTAAGGAGGGTATATTGTAAATCCTCTCGACCAGAAATTAGGGCTAATTAAATTCAAATAACCTAATTAGGGTTAACTGAAATTAATTATGATTTATTATATGGTGTTATGATACGTGTACAATGATTTGATTATTTGGGATGATACCATAGCTGTTACCCTAAAGCTAATGCTACATATTTGACCTAGACCTGTAAACCCATTATATTTAACCTAGAAACAACCCCGGATACCGATTTTCGTGCCCGATTCTAGTCGCACAAAAGTCGTTACAAACGTCCGTGCGCAAATTAATTAAATTGCGTAATTACGTTTGCTGCCCGTTCCAATTGACATTGAGACCCAACCTCAACCCGTTTTGACCAACCCAGATCACAATAATATTATACACTGAGCCTACTACACCAATGACCCTTGCCCAACCTAATTTAGACTCCCGGATTTTATTTAAATTAAATTAGAGACACCCGTTACATTAATTATAAATTAATTAATGTGGCTACCTAACCTCAATTACATTAGACCCAACTCCAACCCAAACCCACATCCACATCCACAAGCCTCATAAAAAATACTATACACCACCCTAGTCCAATGAGGAACACCAAACATGGTGTTTGGTTACATTAAATCCCCAAATCTAGTTATTGTGCAAATACTAAATTGTTCAGGGGCCTAATTGCAAAATTGCAATGAGGTGTCCCCCTCTCATTGGCCCAAACCATCATGGAGAAAAGTATTGGTCATGCCTAACTGTATGCATCAATTTTTCCCCCCTTTTCCTATGTACTTACCTTACTTTATGTAGGGCACAACTTGGCCCTACATTTGAAATGGCCCATTCCTAGCCATCCACTCATCTTGATGGACAACCCCACTCCCCAAGAAAATAGGTCCAGCCGGCCCTAACCCCAAGACAGCCCCCCCCTCACTCTCTCTCCTACATATACATGCATTATTACACATTAAATGAAAAAACAAAACCTAAAACTAAACTAAAACCCTAATATCCCCAACCGAGCTCCCCTCAGCCCGACCCCAGCCGACCCACCCCGAGCTCGATACCGGCCACCAGCCACCTCCAGACGCCGCCACACTAACCCGACCCCTTCGCCGGACCCTCCCCTACCCTCGGCCACCGCCACCCGGCCACTACGCCGCCGGCAGCCACCTCCCCAGCCAACCACACTGACCCGAGCCTCCCTTCCCGAGTGCACAGCCGACCCACCCATTCCCTTCGTGCTCTGCCACCTTAGCTCCGTCGACCGCCATACTTAGCCGACGACTCCCCCAGCCAGTCCTCCACCACCCCGTCGAGTTTCAGCCGACGCCGCCGCCACCTCGAGGAGCAATCGAGCCCGCAGCGCCAAGACATCCAAACCGCGGTTGCTGCTGCCGATCCTCCCCGAGCTTCGCCGGAGCTCCGTCCGGCCACCCCCGCCGTCGACGGTCAGCCGCCGGACTCCCCTTGGCCTGAGCATCGTATAGGTACATGATTTCATGTATTAATACTAGTATATTAATACTTAATTCGAGTTGTATTGGTTGTGTACACATATATACATATATATTTTCGTATTTATCTCTGTATTTAAATGCATATTCAGTATTATATATATATTATTTATTTCCTGTATTTCTGTAGTATTTAAAAGTATATATACTGTTTAATATTTTCTAAGTATAATTTATATGTGATATATATATATATATATATATATATATATATATATATATATATATATATATATATATATATATATATATATATATATATATATATATATATATATATATATATATATATATATATAATACATAATGACTAATAATAAAGGTATATGTATACATAGTATATATTTTTGGGTATAAATACTTTAACTTCCTAATGTGTATATGTGTATATATATATATACAAATAAATGTATATATTTATGAAATACATAATATATGTATTATTGCATAATTATTAAATGTTGTATATATATATAAAATGTTATATTCATATTGGGTATACACATAAATATATATATGTATATATATATATATATATATATAAATAATGTGTGTATATATAAATATATATGTATTTCGGTATATATATAAATATATGTATATGAATATATATATATATATATATATACATAATGTAAAATTAGTACAATTATAGAGTACAAGTATGTATTAAATTGAACTTATGAGTATGTATATAAATATACTATATGAAGTAGTACACTATGTGTATTATAAATATATTCAATATGTATATATGTATATATAAATATATATATGTACATACAGTGTGTATTTGAGTATTTTAGAATATAAATGAATATTATAGTATTGTGTATTTTAAATATGATATTATATTTAAAATAAGTATGTGTATCTTTGTACTTATACAAAAATTATTTCTAAATATATATATGTATATATATATATAAATTCATGATATTACCCAGTTATGTACAGATATTTAATAAGTGTAATATTAGTCTATACTAATTAATACGTAAGTACTATTTTTGTACTATTAAACATAGCTATTTTTCTAAAATAATTAAATATGATATAGTGTATATGTATATGATAGTGTTAGCTATATATACATACAGCCCCGACCCTTGACAGCTGTAGATATAAACCGTGTGTCTTAGTCGTGCTATTGTAGCGACTAATTTGGGTCATTACTATATCCTATATAGGATTGCTGGACACTACTACCGAGGCATCAGGAGCAGGACTTTGGATTTTGCAGCTATCCGGGGAAGGCAAGTATACCTTGCCTTGTTGTACTGTTTAAATTCAATTATTGTTAGTTACATATTTATTCATTATATAAATGTGCGCGTCCGAGCAGACTCGGGTGCAGTCAACGAAGGCGTTGACGTTAGGAGTAGTATCTGACTTAGTGTCTAGTAGACCCACCTAAAGTTGTGAAGTTATTGATATAACTTCCCAGGCCTTGACACGTATCATTACACGTCACAGAGTGAGTTCATGTAGGGACGCGTGCCTCATGCACGACTGGCCATCAGTATGAGCAACACGTGTAGCGGTATGTAGCTCAGTTATTTATTTCATAGAGACTTGCATCATAGTATGAGATGTCCACGTCGTTTTCACGATTTGTACATCTACATTGGGCGGGAAAGACATCTAGTAGGCGTATGAGACACCCCCCTGATATATATATACTCAAGTTACCATGCTCTTCGGAGATGGGGATTACAGTATATATAGCGAGTTACCATGCTCTTCGGAGATGAGGATTATAGCGAGTTACCATGCTCTTCGGAGATGGGGATTATAGCGAGTTACTATGCTCTTATGATATGGGGAGTTGCAATATATTTTGGGTTACCATGCTCTTCGGAGATGGGGAGTTGCAATATGTTTCAAGTTACCATGCTCTTAGGAGATAGGGATAGCATCAATGCCCTTAAACGGGGGCATATGTGGCATATACTAGCCAGTCCCGACGATTGGTGAATTACGTCAGCATATGTCTGAGCCTACACATTCCCATGCGTACTACCAGGTCCTTAAATTGTATTCACTTAGATGGTTAGCACACCCCCCTTTATTTACTCAGTACTTACTTATTGGCATGTATTTTTTTTGTATCTTGTTACGTCCCTCTGAGGACCTGGTTCCCTTCCAGGTTGTTTGTGCAGTTGCAGGATACTTGATCTAATAGAGTGTGGACATCATTGCAGGTATATTTATATTTCTAGCTATTTCAGTCTTGTATTACTTCCATTTTATTCTGCTTATATACCTAGTGTTTATAGACCTATATTGTTCTTCTGGTCTATTCGAACGGATGTGTTATTGGGCTGCAGACTGATGATGCATATCGTTCTTCCTTGAGATTACTTATCCTGGATTGAGATTTAGATTTAGTTGTTGTATATTAGAAATAGATTATTACTTGGATCACTTGACCATGGACAGCGTAAGTGCACTTCGTCGGGTCCATTAAATTAGAAAGCCCTACGGAGTCGTACCAGCTGGCCATTGCCACGGGTCTGGTCCCATAGATTTTGGGACTGGGGCGTGACACTCTCTCTCTCTCTCTCCTCTTTTGGTTGTACACTTTCCTTCATGATTAATCATGGCCCTTCATTCAAAATGGATCATCATCATCACCACACACTCTCCTATATAATCTCTCATCCTCACCCTTTTCCCAAAAAGCTACCCCCCATCGCAATGAACACATGGCCGGCCCTAATTCCTAGGCTAGCATCACCATCTTCTCTCTCCTACATGCAAACTCCATCTCCCCATTATTTTTTACCATCTTCAACCTACATCAAACTAAAACCCTAAAACTCATCATAACCAATACCATCATCCCTCCGGCCGTCGACCTCGTCGGAGCAGCCGACCCACTCACCGTCGTTCTCCTCGACTTCCCCGCTGCTAGACTTCCCATCTCTTCCCCGGCCATCCTCGACGAGTTCATCATCTTTCTCCGGCCACATTTCCGTCGGAGCCGCCTGAGCCTTCGTCCCGACTCGATCTACGACAGTCCGTCACCGCCTCCATCGTCGACATCTCCGTCATCCTCCACAGTGGAACGACCATCACCGCCGGAGCCTACAACCAGATGACCTCCTCACGACCAACACCACCGTCCCCATCACCATTAACACCACCACCAGTCACCTCCACTTAACACCCGCACCACCGTGTCTTCCCGGCAATCCCCGGCCATCCCGACCGCCTGAACTCCATCACCACCACCAGACTTCTCCTCCTCCTCGACTCATCTATACCACCGCTACCATTAACGCTACCATCCATCCCGTTCACCTTGACGCTCCGATCGCCTGAGCAACCCCAGCAGCACCCTGACTCCACCGCGGCCGCTGTCAGCCACTCTGACTCCCATCCCGCCGGAACTCCATCACTGTTGACCTCTCCACGACGAGCAGCCTCGACATCATCATCATCATCATCATCATCATCATCATCATCATCATAACCATCATCATCATCATCACCATCATCACCATCATCATCATCATCATCATCGCCATCGTTGATCACCCTCGATATTCCCACGACCACGCGACCACCCTCGCTGGAGCCCGAGCACCGTCTCCGGTCAGCATCAGCCCCCTCGACCCCGTGCACGCACAGGTTCAGACTTGCCCTCTTCGTGATTTTATGTGTATATACGTGAATAGTATTAGGGATTAGCATATTGATTCATGGCAGTTTAGTTGTTGTGATTGCAAGACCCATGTCGGTAAACCTAATAACTAGTATGTGTGTGCGTGCGTGTGTGTATAATAACTGGTTTGATATATATATATATATATATATATCATATTTCATGGAAAATTGATGCTAGTACTAGGTATGATTGTAATATATATATATGCTGTATGACCATAGGTGTTAACTGTGGATATCCCGTATTCGCATATGACTATGTGACCCTGAGTATTAGTGAATTGACTGCCTTGTGTACACTAACGTACTGGCTTTAGGCATGTGTTAGTGAGTTGACTGTCTGATTATGCACCGCATTTGAGGACAGGACACCCGTGTAGTTATACGAACACTTGACTCTCTTAGTTGACCAGTATCACCCCTAGCGTACCCTCTGAGTTCAGTGTAATTATGTTTGTGTGTGTGCTAGTATAACGACTGATGCTATATTATATTATATTATATATATATAGGACTATTGGATCATTCTCCGAGACTTTGGGAGCAGGCTATTGGTATCGCCCGCTCAGGACCCCAGGCGAGTACATTCTCTAATAATTTTCGTTATTTGATAATTTCTATAATTCAAGCATTTAGAAATATTACATCTGATTCTTGATACTGTGCTACACGAACTAGTATATAGATTGGATCTGCAGTCATGAGATGTTACATTGGTTATCGTATTGATATTGTACACGATATTGAAGTTAGATATTGTACATAATATATTGGACCTTGATCGTGTATCATATAACATGTCATGGTTGGATCCACTGTACTAGTTTGGGGCGGAAGAAATATTAGTAGATTATGTGATCATACCCAACTCTACATGCATCATAGCTCACCCCACACATCACGTCGGGTATAGCCTGACCATTACATGCCTCATAGCCTGTTATATATGATTAGCCTGACCATTACTCGCATCATAGCTAACCAGATGGTTAGCCTGACCTTACATGAATCATAGCTAATCATAAATAACAAGCCTGATCTCGTCCCAAGCCGATCACATGATAGACTGATATTTCAAACACTTAGAATAGTTACAGTTCTTCATTTCAGTTTTATATACTACATCACCCGTATATGATATTGTAGTTCTTTTCTCTTTACTTCATATATGCACTGACTGTACCATATTGCCTATATTGCTGGTTCTCTTTATTTTGTCATTGCATCTATTTATTATTTTCTCTCAGTATATAGCATCATCTATTTTATTATTTTATAGTTCTTGTCAATTAACTGAAACTGTTCTTTGGGTTGTACTTCGCTCCATCCTGAGTGAAAATATTTTTCTAGACTGCGACTTAGAGGACTTGTTTCTGGCATACTTGGAGATTTGGATGTTATTGTTTGTAGGTTAGACTATTTTTGTTGTTTAGACTTGTGTTCTATTTCGTTTATGTTCTCCGATATCTTATCGTGCTTTAGTTTCTGTGATTGAGTATTTTTATATTATATTGTGATATATGTGTCTCCTTATGGAGTTGGATATTCGTGTGAGATTGATTAGATAGTATTGTGACCTAGACCGCGTTTTATCGCCGATGTTGCGGCGTAGGCTGGACGTACCCATGTACTCGTGCCTCTATATCGGGTGTGGGTTGTGACACATTTTTAGTGGTGGCCCATTCAGGTCGAGCTTCGCAAGTAGTGCGATGTCATGATAGTGTAACGACTTAGTTGTACTACTGCGTGCCTGCGATAGAATATAGGACATAGGACACTAGGATGAGAGAGGATACTCAATCACAAATTATTTCTTGAGAGATTCCTGGGACGACCTTTGAGAATCTCATTATAATTTCTAATTTAAATCTTTTTCCTTGTTTTCGTCCGTTCTCACTTGTTGTTACTGAATTTGATTCTTGTTGATCAGTTGTTAAATTTAATTCTTGGTGTCGTTGTTGAGTTTGATTTCTTATCGAGATAAACTTTACGGACTAAAATTATGGTATCATCTGATGATATATGTTGATGAGGACAGTGAGAAAGGTAAAATGTCTGCTTTGGTTATGGAGCTTTATCGCAGCCACATTAGCTGTCGTGGAGGAAACGTACGAACCTGACCTTGGATGTACATATCTTAGTTATAAAATTTAGAGTTTTTTGCAGCCATACCGGTTGGCGTGGTGTTGATTCTAGATGACATGATTATAGAGTTGCATACCTTAGTTATGGAACCTATCGTTTATCGCAGCTATGCTTACTGGCGTGGCGAGAATTCTGAGTGTCATAATTTTGGACAGACGTGTATGATTATCAGATTGTATCTTAAATTGGTTCTTAAAGTATTATCTCAATACTTATCTACATATGTTATTATAGGACCTTGTTCCATCATTTTTTTTCCTAGCAGTAGAGATACCTTCAGTCCTTAGTCCAGTTCCTTATGGAGCTTCTTTCCATTTGGGTTCCTTGTTAGTGTGATAATTGGTGACTTGCAACTAGGTCTGTGTCTTGTATCAGTATTAACTGTTGAGAGTGTGGCTTGTGAGTCTGTAAGTATTTCTTGGTTGGACATGTGAGCAGTAGGCATCAATCTAGAATTAACCCATAGCGTAGTACCTTGTAGCAATAGTTCTATGATAAGTGTTATTATAGTTAGTATTGGTACTATAGGTAGAAAAGGGGAGTAAAGAGTATCAATGATGGTTCCAGAAGTTAGTATCAGAGTCAGCAAGCCAGTCCTGGATAGTCATGAATTCATGTAGTTGGGTGATCCATGTAAATAATTAAGTATCACGGAAATTGTGTTAAAAATTAATGGAGCATGATATTCAATTTGGTAGTTGATACTTGGGTGTGTCAAGAGTAAAGAAATATATATGCATAAAAGGTATTAATCAGTGTGCCATAGTAGGAGGGTATCCATAAGTGTATAAGAGAGTGTGAGAGAATAAGAATACATTGTGCTAAGTAGTGAGACTGGTATTACAGATAAAAGTAGGACCTTGATTTGATTTGATCTGAGTGTACCGATATATAACTAGTGATGGATGTATCACCTGGTATTGAGGCCAGTGATGGGTTGGAAGCAATAGGTGAAAGAAGTATCAAAAAATTATGTACAGGATGCACAGTGGGTGATAAGTGTCAGTGTGAAAGTTCATGAAGGTGGAAGCATGAGTATTAAAAAATTCCAATAGTGTGTCATGGGTTGAGAAATACCAAGATTGGTCATGGAAGGTATGAAGTGTATCACTGATTAGTGTATCAGTCTGTAAAAGATTAAAGGGAGATACTTATACATCAATCGAGATATGGAACCATATGCGTGCCTTTGAGAGTGAAATAAAACATGTGTATTATAGAAAGTGCAAGTGATCATGAGTTCTAGTGAGTGTGATTAGGTGATCTAATAAGGAAGCTAGTGTTACTATACCAAGAGTGCTAGTATTTCTATGCAAAGGATTAGTTGAGCAATGAGCTAGTAACATAAAGTACTTCGTGTGATAAAATTAGATTGGTGTATCAGTTAATATGGATAGAAAATTATTGGAAGTAATAGTGCAAGTATCAGGCAGTACAAATTTCAGTACACAGTTAAGGAGTATAGACAATTGGTGTTTTTGTGTGTACCTTGAGTGTTAGGGACTGTGAATATATAGGTATACTTAGATAGATGTGGGTAAGAAATGTGTATTAGTATATGAGTGAATGATGCGCATGTGTAAGGATCTGTTGGCTTGGGCATGCTTGAGATGGCACTGCAAACTGACTTAGGTGTCCATCTAGAGTTGTATTATAGTGCGAAATACTTAGTATGTTGTGCTGCACTTGGTGTGCACTTGAGTGGTAAGAACAACTGGTATAAACAGATATAGTAGGTAAGAGAGCTAGTTGTGTTTGTAGTAGAAACAGTGGTACTAAAGGGATAGGGGTATCAAACTTGGGATGCATCATTTGACCTATGGTTGTGTTAGAGGTTCTTGGTATCAAATTTTGGTATTAATAGACATATATGTGCAATGTGGATGTATCCATAGATATCTTATGGACTAATGATTAGTTGATGTGGGTATCAGTGTATAGGGATAGGAATTAGTGAGTGAATGTGCCAGAGTTAAGTATATGATAGAGGTTGAAGATGTCCAAGTAATGGGTTAGCAGGTTCTGTTCTTTTCTTTCCTTCTTTTCCTTTTTTGTCTATTTGATTGATTGATTGATATCTTAGTACCGTAGCTTGTATCAATAATTTTCTTGCTAGAATATAGTTAGTAGTACACCCTAACAAAGACTACAAAATTATGAAAAAAGAGACCATAACCATACATGTTTTCTCTAGATTGCATGTTGTATGACTATAAGTAGAATTTTTTTAGACTTTGATTGTTGGGGGTTTGACTGTAGTGAAGATTAATGAAGAGGTTATGACTGTACAGAGAGGGACAATATGCCTTAAATTTTGAGAATAAATATTAATTTAAATAAATAGTTGAGAACTTAATATGGCAGAATTGATGATTTTGTTAAATTATTGATTTTTATGAATATTAAGATATGATTGAATTTGTCATTAAATTTGGAGGAAATTAAGGAGATTATCATTATATTTATTTGACTGCGAGATATAAATTTTAAAACTTATATTTTGAATGTTGTATTTGAAGACTTCGTAAGTATTACAGTGTTTGAGTATTGTGTGGAAAAAGAATCGAGGAATAAGATCACAAATGGATTAGTATTTGAATTCAAATTTTTGGGATGAGATTTCAAATTTTATAAATATGCATTGATTGGATTTAAAATTAGAGGATTGGACATTAAATTATTTTTTGAGTATTTAGTTATTAACTTAAAATTTTGGAGGAGATTGTGATAAGAATGGAATTTGATTTTAAAATTTAAATATTTTGAGGAATATGATATTTATAGAATTTTCAAAATTTTATGAAATAAAAATATGGATTTACTTCATGATTATATGGTTTGATGAATTTAAATTTTGATGGTAATAAATAAATAAATAAATACAACTATTGAGGATCTTAAATTTCAAGGATAAAATTTTTCTAAGGAGGGTAGACTTGTCACTACCACATTCTAAAAATAGGGGTAATTTTGTCATTTTATTTATTATAAGTATTGTGTGTATTTATTTTAAATAATTGTATGATATGTGTGTATATATATATTATATGTATAGTGTTCTTTAATGCATGAGTTAGTAGACTAGACATAGAAGCCCACTAGATGAACCCCTGACCAAATTATAGGGTTATAGATTTTAATTAGTAATTTTCGGGATTAATTATTAAGGTTATAATTTATTATTATGATTTTATTTAATTATTGTATCTTACCATTGCTTCGATATTTGGAGCCCTACACTAGCTTTTATCTTCCAACAAATTTTACACCCATGTCCTAGACGTGTCAGTCTTCTATTCTGACCTTTGTGTAACTCATAAATATGCCCTTTGTGCTTCATTTTAGTCGCACAATATCCGTCGTAGATGTTATTTTTAAATTCTAAATAAATCCAACTTTGTATCTTTGTGCGTTCCAATCGAAATTGAAGACACAATCTTGACCCATTTTGTGCAACCCAAATTATGACAATATTCTATTCTGAGTCTTCTACGTCCATGACACTTGTGTCCCACCTAATTTTATCCCTATGTACTTCCAATTAATTTTAGAACACCATTTACATTATTTTTAATTAAATTGGTATAAAGACCCAACTTAACCCAAAACTAGACCAACACCAAACCAAACCCCCACTCACACTCTCAAGACTCATACTAAACACCACACACCCTTTTTAACTACTACATCCCACCAAACATGATGTTTCCCCCATTAAATCCAATTCCCACTTTCTGTGCAATTTTTTAATTGTTGAGAACTTTTATGCAAAAGTGCAATGAGGTGTCACCATCCTATTGGTCAAGGCCAATAAAGAAAACCTCCTCCCCTTATTGACCGGTCCAACCCTCTCTCTATCTCTCTCTCTCTCTCTCTCTCTCTCTCTCTCTCTCCTCTTTTGGTTGTACACTTTCCTTAATGATTAATCATGGCCCTTCATTCAAAATGGAGCATCATCATCACCTCACACATTTTCCTATATAATCCCTCATCCTCACCCTTTTCCCAAAAAGCCATCCTCCATCCCAATGAACAAATGGCCGACCCTAATCCCTAGGCTAGCATCACCATCTTCTCTCTCATAAATGCAAACTCCACCTCCCCATTATTTTTTACCATCTTCAACCTACATCAAACTAAAACCCTAAAACTCATCATAACCAACACCATCATCCCTCCGGCCGTCGACCTCGCCGGAGCAGCCGACCCACTCACCGCCATTCTCCTTGACTTCCCCGCTGCCAGACTTCCCATCTCTTCCCCGACCATCCTCGACGAGTTCATCATCTTCCTCCGGCCACCTTCCAGCCAGAGCCGCCTGAGCCTTCGTCCCGACTTGACCCACGATAGTCCGTCACCTCGTCTATCGTCGACATCCCCGTCATCCTCCACCGCGGAACGACCGTCCCCGCCGGAGCCCATAACCCGACGACCTCCTCATGACCAACACCACCGTCCCCATCACCATTAACACCACCACCAGTCACCTCCACTTAACACCCGCACCACCACGTCTCCCCGGCAATCCCGACCGCCTGAACCCCATTACTACCACCAGACTTCTCCTCCTCCTCGACTCATCTACACCACCGCCACCATTAACGCAACCATCCATCACATTCACCTCGATGCCCCGACCGCCTGAGCAACCCTAGCAGCACCCTGACTCCACCGCGGCCCTGTCAGCCACCCCGACTCCCATCCCGCCGAAACTCCATCACCGTCGACCTCTCCACGACGAGCAGCCTCGACATTATCATCACCATCATCATCATCATTATCACCATCACCATCATCATCATCATTATCACCATCATCATCATCATTATATCATCATCATCATCGCCATCGTCGATCACCCTTGACCTTCCCATGACTACGCGACCACCCTCGTCGGAGCCTGAGCACCGTCTCCGGTCAGCATCAGTCCCCTCGATCCTGTGCACGCACAGGTTCAGACTTGCCCTCTTCGTGATTTTATGTATACATGTGTGAATAGTATTAGGGATTAGCATATTGCTTCATGGCAGTTTAGTTGATGTGATTGCAAGACCCGTGTCACTAAACCTAATAACTAGTATGCGTGTGAGTGCGTGTGTGTATAATAACTGGTTTGATATATATATATATATATATATATATATATATATATATATATATATATATATATATATATATATATATATATATATCGTATTTTATGAAAAATTGATGCTAGTACTAGGTATGAGTATAATATATATGCTGTATGACCATAGGTATTAATTATGGATATCCCGTATTCGTATATGACTATGTGACCTTGAGTATTAGTGAATAGACTGCCTTGTGTACACTAATGTACTGGCTTAGGCATGTGTTAGTGAGTTGACTGTCTGATTATGCACCGCATTTGAGGACAGGACACCCGTGTAGTTATACGAACACTTGACTCTCTTAGTTGACCAGTATCACCCCTAGCGTACCCTCTGAGTTCAGTGTAATTATGTTTGTGTGTGTGCTAGTATAACGACTGATGCTATATTATATTATATTATATATATAGGACTATTGGATCATTCTCCGAGACTTTGGGAGCAGGCTATTGGTATCGCCCGCTCAGGACCCCAGGCGAGTACATTCTCTAATAATTTTCGTTATTTGATAATTTCTATAATTCAAGCATTTAGAAATATTACATCTGATTCTTGATACTGTGCTACACGAACTAGTATATAGATTGGATCTGCAGTCATGAGATGTTACATTGGTTATCGTATTGATATTGTACACGACATTGAAGTTAGATATTGTACATAATATATTGGACCTTGATCGTGTATCATATAACATGTCATGGTTGGATCCACTGTACTAGTTTGGGGCGGAAGAAATATTAGTAGATTATGTGATCATACCCAACTCTACATGCATCATAGCTCACCCCACACATCACGTCGGGTATAGCCTGACCATTACATGCCTCATAGCCTGTTATATATGATTAGCCTGACCATTACTCGCATCATAGCTAACCAGATGGTTAGCCTGACCTTACATGAATTATAGCTAATCATATATAACAAGCCTGATCTTGTCCCAAGCCGATCACATGATAGACTGATATTTCAAACACTTAGAATAGTTACAGTTCTTCATTTCAGTTTTATATACTACATCACCCGTATATGATATTGTAGTTCTTTTCTCTTTACTTCATATATGCACCGACTGTACCATATTGCCTATATTGCTGGTTCTCTTTATTTTGTCATTGCATCTATTTATTGTTTTCTCTCAGTATATAGCATCATCTATTTTATTATTTTATAGTTCTTGTCAATTAACTGAAACTGTTCTTTGGGTTGTACTTCGCTCCATCCTGAGTGAAAATATTTTTCTAGACTGCGACTTAGAGGACTTGTTTCTGGCATACTTGGAGATTTGGATGTTATTGTTTGTAGGTTAGACTATTTTTGTTGTTTAGACTTGTGTTCTATTTCGTTTATGTTCTCCGATATCTTATCGTGCTTTAGTTTCTGTGATTGAGTATTTTTATATTATATTGTGATATCTGTGTCTCCTTATGGAGTTGGATATTCGTGTGAGATTGATTAGATAGTATTGTGACCCAGACAGCGTTCTACCGTCGATGCTGCAGCATAGGCTGGACGTACCCACGTACTCGTGCCCCTATATCGGGTGCGGGTCGTGACAAGACTACAATCAAGTCTCTTATTGTCTCACTGGACATCTATGTCTCAATCAATCGAACAAGAATCAATAAGCATAGAACATGTAAGATAAAGTAGTAAAGTATCCCAAACGCTCTATCAAAATGATCTAGAAACTAGTTGTATAAAATGATGAGCTAATAGATTGTCAATTGTATATAACTGTAAGTCAATTACAGTCTGAATATATACAATCATGTAAAATAAACTAAATATCCAAAATATTCGGCTAAACAGGGGCCGGTGACTAAATGCCCAAAATAATAACAAAATGATATAAGATTGGGGAAGAAGAAACCCACTCATAACCCTCGGCGGCTATGCTCCTGGTGTGCATCATCGGTCAAATATAAGGCTGGATCCTCAGGCTCTGCTACTGGATCTGGCTAGACAAAACCAGAGGGGTCAGGCCCCGATAACAAGTACCACAAAGAAGCACAAATGAAAGAAAGAAAACTCAAACAATATAAAATAAGGACTCGAGCCAAGAATCATTGGCATATACCCTATCATCGAGGCAATGCAACACCCTACACCAAATAAGGACAAGAGGTGTCGTATCACACCGAGATAAAATACATCCTATGACTACGGCCAGGCTAAGGGCTTATGCATCGTAATCGGTTCATAGCCTATCGTAGCACATTAGTCCAACCCTATAACCAATTAAGGACAAGTGTTGGACCACGCACCACTACAGTCCATGTCCCTCGGCTACTAACAGAAGGGTGCAATAAGTAATCCGTACACAATCAAATACAATAGGTTTAAGTAGGTCCACCAATCAGTCCTATGGCTTGCTATGTGTGTCTGGGTTATCCTCGTAATACAATATAAATAGGGATTCTCAAATCGTGCCATATCCGAGCAGGCTAGCCGAGCCAAAAGTAATACATATAGTATGCACCGGTCCCTCGTAAGGCTATCGTGCTAAACGGATCAAACACATCGTATATATAGTAGTCAGATACTACACTCCACTAGTGAGGATGATATATAGTATCTGTGGTGGCCAGCCCGACACGACATGATGAATGTCTGGAGGTGGCCAACATGCACGATCTCGGGGTCGCATTCCCTCACAATGTTACTACCAGTTTTAGTTACCTACTTAACCCTAGAGATATTTGGAATCTCGTACCGTGGTCACATGATCATCCTCCTAGATATCGTACTTCAGTACCGTACGCTAAGTATATATCTTTATTGGTTATGGTAGTTTCAATCAAGATTAATTTCGAACGTAATACACAAACAAACATCCTAACCACGCTACAACTACTGACTAACTACAAGAATATCCGTACAGGAAAATCAAAAATATACTATAACAAAAATATCAACATCGGGTAGCACCTCAATGCATAATACAATCGAGTAGCACCAAAGTGCAATTTCAAGAACATGTGGCACCTCAGTGCATAATACAAGCAGTAACCCCTAGGTGCGGAATCAAGTAGTATCAATACGGATACAAGTACTCAAGTCAAGATATAGGGTCAATTAGTCTGTCAAGTCAAATCATCTGCTCACATCGTAGCATGGATATCAAGCTAAGTGCACAATACCTCTAATGTAATAATTTATCAAATACTCTAGTGGAACATACAACTCTATCCTCGAACGCCTCAAGCAATGATCACATCGGGTCTGGTATATAGTCAGAGCATCTACTGTAATAATATATCAAGTACTAGTTGAGTCTACAACTCATCCTCGAATGCTCCTAGTAATTCTACTACAATAGTCTATCAAGTATTCTAGTTTAGTAACAATTCTATCATAGGATACATTAAGCAACCATCAACATCCAGGAAATTAGAGACAATTAATAATCTATCAAGTTACTAGTTGATATACAATTCCATTATAGAGTATATTAAGCAATGATTATCAGGATAAATGGAGCAATATAAGTCCATAAGTTAACTATTACATAGAAAATCACAATATTATGATAAGAATCAAAACAATAAAAGAATATAGCAAAAAGTGATCAAAAATAGACAAAAACAACCAAAATTAGTAAATCTGCACAAAAATTAGGTTAAAATAGCTTAAAATAGCAAATCTAGGCAAGGAAAGGGTTTCTGCGCACAAATAGGGGCTCTTGCGCAATTTCTGTGCATAAAAGGGACTTCTGTGCAAAATCTACGCACAAAATTAAATTCTGCAAATATACACAAAGGGGAGGACCTCTGCGCACTTTTTATGCATAAAATTGAATTCTGCGCAAATATACGCAAAGGGGAGGGCAGAGTATTGTTCTTCTTCCCGAAGACGACATGGAAAAGTTTAAAACTTGTTTTGGCCGTAAAATTTTCATTTTGAATCGAAATTCAATGTTTCAAAAGTCAAAATCGCATAAAATTGAATTTACTACTACATGGAATAATTATTTTTCAAAAATTCTAAGTTTAAGAGATTAAACCCACAAAATTCATAAATTACTAACTTTAAAACTTATATCTACTCTAAACCGTTCATGAAAGCCGAAATTGCCAAATACTAAAGTTGTAGAGAACCTTGTTAGAAATTCAACAACAACAAAAAAACCGGGATGACAAAACTACGAGTATAAATTGGCACAATAAAAATAAAATACGTTAAAAAATTCTGTCAAATATTCGTCAAACGTGAAACATTCTGATTAGATTTAATTCGTATTTACTACGTTTTATATGAATAAATTTGGCACTAAAAATTCAACATGTATTTATTTTTTTAATTGTTAATAAATAACCAAACAACTCATTAAATATAAATTCATAAGTCCACATTTTTACCCATCTCACAAAATGATTATCGATGCAGACAACAAGACTGTTGAATTTCTTTCTTGATTAATAAAATATGTATGTGAGGGTTTTTTTGTATAGACATTTTTATGAATTGTGTCAAGCTGGTTAAAAGCGACAAGGCTGCAAAAGTTAATGAAAGACTGTTGGATTTTTTTTCTTGATTAATTAAATAGGTTGCACTAATAGCCACAATTTTTTGAGCCAAAATTTTTAATTATTCGTACAAAAAATTCGTACGGAACGCGTTTAAAACGTCATACCGTTAAAATTCGCATATTAATTTGAATCTTTCAAAATTATGTAAGTATTATACGTTTCTTAAAGATACACAAAAATTCGTGTATTATACGCGTATTATTCGGGTGATTGCTAACAAGGGTAGAGAATAACAAGATAAACATTATAAGCTAAAAATATGCAAGAAAAATTAAAAAACAAAATATGCCAAAAATTATAATTTTTCTACTTTATGCAAGATGTACTTGCCTAGGGTTAGCAATCTAAGCCTAGTCTTCTACTCTCCTACCAAGAAGGATTCCGAAACCACATTCTAGACCTCAAGGTCAAGCTCCAAGCTTTCTCGAGGGAAGAAAATAGAGAGACGAAGAAGAAGGAAGGAGGAAAGAGGAAAGAGGAAAGTGAGGAGAGAGAAACGAGAGTATATATATCAAGTGGATTAGGGATTCTAGTCTACACACGGGTCCTAATACGAGTCTATGGCAATTGCCAATTGATTTTCTACTGGTCCATGGTAGTCTCTCATAATAAACAAAAATCTAAATCACGAAATTATAAGCAAATATGATACAAAACAAAATATAAAACACAATATAAGTACATTTTAAGGAAAAAATTTAAATACCGAAAATTCAGAAATACTAAATCCGGGAACGAATATGACATCTCTACCCTTCTTAGAAAAATTTTGTCATCAAAATTTTACTAAAGCTAGTCGAGTTGGTCACCAAATAATAAAAAAACTCAAGAAAACATGGCTAGCCCAATATCAAGACAAAATATGGCATATAGGCTGATAATGAAAGCAACATTAATATAATTAAATGCGGAAGCAATAACACAAGCAGAAAAAAGCTGGAGGCATAAGAATAAATATGTCTCTTGAGTCAACTGAGTAGAGACTCGTCCTCGCTAGCTTACGCTGACTCCCAAAGTGTACAGGGGTTAAGTCTTGAGATAAGTCGGTACCAATAACTCAGTCATGGACATGACTGTCAAGGACGTACCTTCGTAGTCAGGACACATGATAGATGTAACAACCCGCTCTGCTTAGTTCAACAAGATAATTCAAACGGCGCAGTGGTGTAACGACGTTCCGGCTTGGGAATTTTACGGTTCGCTTGGAGTCTTGCTCGACCGAGGCGAGTTCTTGCTCATGTGGGTGGCTCCGTTGAACCTGTCCTTGTTGTCCTTCATACTAAATAATTGGGCTATACATGCTAGTCGCTAGGTAAATACTTGATGAATGCTAATAAAGAGATGAACTAACCTAGCTAAGGGAATAATCCTATCACATTATATAGAATATGGAGGTAGTAACTTGCTGCTAGAGATATAAATTTTTATATGCGTTTCACTTGTGCAAGTAGAGTTTTCATATGCTGTCATTTAGATTTCTTTATGCGCCATAGTATATACCTTTGCACGATTTCAATACTTGTCGCATAGATTATCCTGGCGCTCTGATACCAATTTGTCATGCCCCAATCTCCCACAAGTTCAATTATCCTCGTTGGATGTGATATCACCACGCCAACGCTCCCGCAGAAAAATCATCAACCTCAGGGCGTGATGCCGTACGAGCCTGGGGTTGCACTCGTACAAGGCAAGAATGTTAAACGTTATAGTTATTATCAAAACGACCAAGTTACAACAAAAGAAAAGTAATGTTACAAACAAGAACACATCAGAGTATACGAAGCGAAGCACTTTATTGGATAATGAGTAGGTTACAAGGCTCTCAATAGCCCAAAATGAGAAGGCCATAATGGCTTAAAACATTCTAGCTCTCTCTTGCTTATAAAGGATTTTATCGTTCCATACATCATCCTATATACATAATGGCTTAAAACATTCTAGCTCTCTCTTGCTTATAAAGGATTTTAAGCTAAGGCCTCGTACCTGAGTACCTGAAAAGAATATCCACAAACATGGGTCAATACACATCATGTACTGGTGAGCAGTATAACCCACTCGCCTAAACCAACACTAAGTAATCATGTGAATGCAAACAGTTATTATATTATGGTTTTGCTAGTTATTTACTTAGATTGATTCCAAGTCATTCATGACATATTATACAAAAGCGATAAAGCAAGTTACGCATGTAAGCATTGAAATCATGTAAGCACACTAGCATGTTATATTATATTCGCACAAGCAAAACATATGAAACCTATTGAACCACGTCACTATCCGAGTCTTGTTACCACCATCGATGTGCATACTCTTGCCTGAGGCAAGGTGAGCATTAGCCGTCTACACAAATGTACATGATCAAATCGTCTCTTATCTATTTGAAGGTCACTGACCGATCCATAATGGACATATATAACAAATGCGGGTCGTCCTTCTAGTATATTTGGTTGCAATGCCTCAACTGTAGTTCCCTCAATTGCCTCATATCAAAACATGAGTCAAAGTAAGCAATGTACCATCCATCCAAAAGTTGCAACACCTCAGCTGTATGTATCGCTATACCATGCTATGAAAGCACTTCCAATGATTCCACCTAGCCTGAACGGTCCTAGTGCCCTAGTGCCTATGCCGTTCGAGGAATCTCCAAACCATTTGCACAGGTTATCCGTGACCATGAAACGTTGAATAACTAACTATAAAATACAAGAATAGCACTAAACCGTAACTAAAGATGTAAGTATCAACTCGTCACAAAATACTATTCTCAATTTTTATCCCAAGACACCATGCCACTTCTTGACACAGTATTCCATGGGTGCAACACCCCTCTTTGACACAGTTGTCCGATTTGAAACCGTAACTGTACGCTTCACTTGACGAAGCGATAGAACTTGATACTATGGTCCCGATGTTCTAAATCATAATTTTTAACTCAAAGCCATAATTCTATTTATCCGAATGACACACACTCTATGCACGCCACAGTACGGTATTTCCAATGTTCTGACTAAGTGTTCAAGATATAAAATACATTCCTTTTGTTAGGCAAGAAGGAGTAGAGGAGAAGGGAAATAGCTCGCCCAACTTATTTGAATTTGCCTAACACTCTGCCTTTGTCGATACGACCGATTCATTGAATCCGTGGTCCGATATGAAGCACGATCTACTCATTTGGTATGACCGTACGAGCATACCGTTTTCTCCAAATCATTCGACCTTATCGGACTAATGAAGATGGCATTATCGCTCGAATCTGTTATTTCTATACTGCTATGAACGAACATACTGATTTCCAACTGCACGGGCTATGCCTCAGTCCATTGCAAGGTGCTACTCTGATCACACTAAACTCCACATATTACCTGCACATGAAAACCAACTTACTCAGTACTTCTCCGATTCAAAAATCTTACTGTAATGCACCGTACGGGTACGGGGCATTATATAAAATACTACTTAAAATAAGTTTCGTCCTTGAACCAAACCAGTATCCATTCCTTCTTGTAATTCACTCGTCTATATCACAAGCACTGTTTCATATAGCTGACAATTCACTAGCCCAGACTCATCTTCTTCGCTTTGCGTACAACGCTCACATAATTTTTATATTCCCACATCCTCCTTGCCGCTCAATTCGAATTCAACATGTCACTTAGCTTGGATCATACACATATTTAAGGCGTCCCCGAAATACATGCATTTCAGTCGAGCCCAGCGATAGCAAATTTGGACAAGTTACAAGGGTATTTTTATGTCCGAAACATTCATCGCTCACTCTCGATTGAACCGATCCTAACGTTCATCCCATAACTCATTCGCCCATGCACTATTCTTAAATATGTGATTCTCTACTGACGATCTCTGCAACCTGACCCAATTTAATCCGTGTTTTGGCTCGATCCATTCCTTAGCGATAATCTAACGTACTAGCGTAAATTCCTTGAATATCCATGCGCAACGAGTATTCTGCAAGGCCCTACCATCCAACTATTTCTGAATTTTTTGCTTGCATCGTTTGAGCTAAGCTAACCCAATCAAACTCTAACTTGACTTCAATCGTACTATATCTCGTATGCACTATCTCCATATCATCTTCATTCTCTGAACGATCATTATATCTGATACTACCCCAACTAAGCAACTTACCTAAACATTGTACTTAACTCCTAGATCAGTTTTGCCCAACATCATGTTGACATTCAATTCCTCACTGGATGAATTCCTATATTGAGGTTCATGTGATCCACAAAGATTTTGTCGCTACGCCATAGGGATAGTGTTATCACAATTTCAACACGGACATAATTGCCATAATTTCTAGGTTATTTAGGATAGCTTCTCAGTGTTGCTTCAATTGCCTCGAAGCATAGGATGTTCACCTCCGCTCTCTGTATGAGCACGAACCACAAACTAAGTCTGATTTTATCTTGTAGATCTGAGGCACATCCGTCCCTTCCAGAATTACAAGAATTTAAGCTGATTCGAGCCGCGACCTTACTCATTAAAGCTAGTTTCGTAGTCGTCAATTGTCACGCTCTACTCCCAAAATACGTAGGACTATAAATACGTAAGCATGCCAGCCGTATGTACATGGCAACTCCAATATATGGAAGCCATACACATATACACGCTGATTTATGAATAACAATAATTCACAAGTGGTATATAACTTCACAAGTCACCGACAATACTAATCTCATCCACAAAACCAAATAGAAATATATAACCAAATACGACAATGTACCAAGTAAAAAATAGTCGAGAAGAACTAATAGTTGGGTGGAGACAAATCCACTACCAAACTAGAATATCAAAGACAACAAAATAAGTACATCATTTAGTGATCAAGAAGCTCTAAGGGAAGACCTCATCGCAAGAGAAAGAAGTAGGCAGTCCTGATCCGTGCTCCTGCAAATAATTATGATCTTCTATACCTAGAAAGGGTGCAATATCCTCAAAAGGACATAACAAGTACACAAGAAATTGACATGCATGAAAGTAAAGTAGTAAACAAAAAATAGGATAACTAAACCATCTGTGTAAAATGCACTCAAGACATCTCTAGTGGCGCATGAGGGGGGAGAAATAGAAGAACAATCATCCCACCAGGCGTTCCGCAGAACTCGGGGTTACACGGTATACATCATTAGAAACAGAAATTCCATACGCACACTAGTAGATTCTTCCCTCCCAATGTACTATCCGAACCGTATACGCGGTGTAGACATAATACAAGACTTCAATAAAATCTAGAACTAACTAACACCAACTACTAACGCAAGATGCGAACTCACGTATCGATGCGCGGTCGACACGCTAGTCCATGCACTCTCTCACTCAGACAGTGAACGTGTTTGAAACAGTATCAGGTCAGAAGATACCACGTATCTTTACAACATACCAGGTAAGTCAACTAATTCTAAGACGAATGCACACATCTAGCAAAATAAAAACTTGGCATAATATAAACTGAACAATACAATCAAGCAAGGTGTACTTGCCTTCCAAGCCAAGCTGCGAGCACAACAAATCTGGTCTGGAGCTCTCCATAGGAACGTATCGAACACCTACCAATTATTATTATACTAATTAGAATCTAATCTTTTAGTTTAATTAGGTTAATATCTAGTTATTAATCCTACGTTGGTTTCACATGCAAGTAACTACACCCCAAAATATCACTAGCCACTAAACATTACCAAAAATTATTTTTAAGGACATTTATTACTAAAACTAATAATTTTGGAATTTTATTAGAAAATAGAGTTTTTAGTGATAGGGTCATCTCATATAAATTCTATGAGTCCAAAACCAAGTAGAACCCAAAACTAGGTCATAACGGGTTACCTACTAGTCACAAAAACCAATTTTTAATAAATAAATAAATCTGAAATAAATACTCATAAATCAGAATTAAAATATAATAATATAATTTTAAATGCTAAAATAAGAGATTTTGATCGGGGGTTTAGTCTGAAACTGTCACGGTCAAGTTTTGTCAAAACTAGGTCAACTTTCTATATAAAACACCTAGAATTCTAATTTTTATAAATAGAAAAATATAAAAATATCATAAAATTAGTAATAAATATAATAAATACTATTTCTTTTATCTATAAAAAAATAATTAGGGTTTCACCATCTACAAGTTGATCCTATTAGGGTTGGCAACCAAACTTTGCTAGTATGCATGCACTATCAAAATAAGTCAAATTAGCAACGTCTAAAAACGCGCTAAATGGTAAAAAAATGTCGCTACATAATTTTAGCGATGTCTGTAGCAACGTTTCGATGAAGTCGCCTTTAATCTAGTCACTGACCGAAAAAATATTACAAAACATCGATATACCGACGTTTTCTAGCGACATATATGCGTCGCTATATTAGCGACGTTTAGCGACGTCACGTTGCTAAATTAGCGACATGTTGTTGGTCGCTATATGTTGCTAATTTTTTTTCTTTTTAGCGACGTTGTGCGACACATTTAGTGATGTTATATTGACCTGGCAATACTGCCATGTCAGCAGTTTAGCGACGTACTCAGCGACGTTTTTAGCGAAATTTTTAGCAACGTTGTTAGCGACAATCAGCAACGTAGTTAGCGACGTATCTAGCGACGTATATAAATGTCGCTAAATATCGCAAAAGTCGCTAAAAATGTCAGTAAAGATTCAGTAAAAAAATAAAAAAAATGAATATTGAATTATTTCCAAACCAATCTTCCTGCAGTTTAGGAATCCATAATTTATACAAATAGACCCGGAGTAACCCTCCGTTCAATTTGCTGGGTTCGCCGACCCCCTTCGGTTGAACACTTAACATCGGTAAATTAACATACATTTAATATAATAATATAGTAAAATTTGAAGAAAATAAAATATTGAGATTACAAACCGAGTCAGGAGAAAATCTCGTCTTAAAGAATACAACAAATATCCACACAACTGAGTCTGAAAGTCTTGTCGTAAAGAATACAAGAAATAAAGTCTGAAAGACTCAAAAATAAAGAATATTCATAAATGACCAAATATCATAGGTTTGAAACACAAACAATCAATAAATTATCTTAACTAGGTCTACTGCGAATCTGTAGGAGGATGACTACCGGCGTGCATCAGGGATAAAAAAAGATCATACTGCTCCCGTGAAATCGACACTGATGTCGATGGAGAAGGCAGTGACATCGGTAGAGTTTGTGTTGATGAAGGCGCACCAGGAGGACGTATCTGCTCCAACTCTGCTAGTCGATGGTTGTATAAATCTATGGTAGATAACAGCCTCATACTGCTATGAACCATTGAATCCAGCATCATCGTCAGCCTCTCGCCCATGGACAACTGTGATGCCTGCAGCTCTATCACGCTGAGCTCTGTCGATGCTCTAAGATCAGCTATCATATCCCTGAGCTCCATGATACAACGCTCGAGCATATCAAATCGTATGATGAGCGTCGCATCGTCCGCCTGTAGCTGAGACATAGGTTGCTCCTCCATTCTTCGTAATAACTCATCACGGAGAGACGCAATCTGACGGTCAACGATCTCCTAGACTCGGGCCGACGATTGCGAGAGCTGTGGGGAATGCGCACTTGCTGTGGAGGCCCTAGATGACTGCGTCGCAACAAGGGCGCCATAGGATCCCGTACCGTAGTACGTACCCCTCTGGAGACCACCAGTGGCGGTCACCCACAGCTCGTCCGCCAAAGGAGCTAGAGAGGGCTGCGAGGAAGTACCAGCCTCTCCCGTTGTAGGTGCACTAGCAGTCGCCCGCTCACTCAGCCTAAGATACTCGACCTAAAAAAATTGGACACTCGATAATTGCCTAAGTTATTTAAAATTAACACAAAATAAAGTAATACTTACATAGGTCTGCGAGGCCCTCTCATCAATAAGATTCTCGCCCTTTCGATGGGTGGCTAGGAAGACGGTCACCATGTTTGCATCCTCACCCCTCTGTATGTAAAACCCCTAATCTTAAAAAAATGTATTCACCTTTTTTTATTAATTATTTATTTAATTGTAGTGATTAGTGGCTAATTAGGAGAAATAAATTTTTATTAATTTTTATTTTAGGTGTTGGTGCAATTAGGGGATTTATGGAGCCATTAGGAATTTTTTCGTATTTATTTCACGTAGGAGGCCCCTTGAGTAGTTGCTAGTTTAATGGTGTGCATTATTATAATTTTAGATTTTGTTATGAGTATATACGTGTATATATATATATATATATATATATATATATATATATATATATATATATTTATATATATAAAAGAAAATATAAAAGATTAGAAAAAGAAAAGAAAAGAAAATAGATTATTTAAACCATTAATGGATCCTTAAGTTACAAACCCATTACCTAACTAAACCTATCCAACCCATGACCCTACCCGCCCTTGTAGCACACCCACTGGACTTAGCTATATCCAGCAGCCCCTTAGCAAGTGCACCCAACCCGGTGCCCTATGTGAGCAAACCACACCTTAGCAACACAGCACAGAACCCCCCTTGGCCCGCGTTGACCGACTCGCCCCTTCTCTCTCCCTTTCATATATATATATATATATAACTTATTTCAACTAAAACTATAACCCTAGATCATCCAAACTCTTTCTCTTCCCATATAGACCTAGAGAGCGCCGCCACCGTAGCCGGAGAACTCTGCCAGGCGGTCCAAAACAATCCCGACGACTGCGACCCCGTGCACCCCGCGCACTACAAATTTTTGCAGCGAGGTACCTGTGTTCCGGAGTTGTTTTCCGTCGTCTCGCTCAACCAAACGCCATCCCGTCTTCACCGGTATGCTCAACCCTTAACCCTCTTCCATATCTGTGTGATAGTAGACCTCGAACAACGCGTAACCATAGGCGAAAATAGCGCCAAAGTTGGCAGAAAAAGACTACTTTCTGGGATCATAGAAAACTACGGTGATCACCTATGTTCCCGGATTCGTATCTCCCACCACAAAGATCCGAATTTGATAATTCTTTTTGGTATGTAGAGACCACTTGACCTAGTTTAATTTCTGTTAAATAACCCTAGATTATTAACTGTTGTAGGTAGAATTAAATTCATTAAAAAATCCCGTAAACACACTTTTTTCAGATTTCTAAAAGTTGTGAAGCGGAGCGCGACCCGCCAAACGGGACCGCCCCGCCGTGTACCAAGTGTACCAAACGGTGCGCGCAGCATAACCGGACATGTGAGAGTTCACAAAAACTGATTCGGTCGCGTGTGCGTGCCGTAATCAGCCCGTATCCGCGGACGAACCCCGTGTCGCAACTTTTTCGAAAGTTGTACGCATTTTGTGCACGTTCGTCAGATTGCGACAAAACTTGTGCCACTAGACTCGTGGTAACGTGCTAGTCCTGTGACCCAATTTTTACACAATTCTGAGATAGTTGACCAAGTCGCCAATTGGCGGGCCTCACGGTTGACTTTTTAGGCAAAATTGTGTTCGGCCCATCGGAATCCACATTTGGACATACGTTGGGTTCGTATTAACATCTAGAGTTTGTTTGACCTATAATTTGTCCTATTTAGAGACTGGTACCCTTGGCACATTTTTTGATGCAAAGTGGGCCACACGTGGACCCCACTTTTACCCAAAATTACCGTTTTGCCCCTGTATCCAAATTGGACGAAAGGAAAGTGCTTTTTAGCTATTTTGCTCATTCTAGAAATGTTGGTGATGTCTATTTTAGCATCCGGAGACATTTATTTCGAGGCCGCAGCTTCTAACCTTATGCGCGTGACATCTGGATGTTACATTTTTCAGCTTTCTTGCCAGGCAAGATACATTGCCAAATTGCTTACAGTATTTTACATGCTTAGTATATTTCTGTATATTTATTGCATTTTTGTTTATTTACTGCATGTGTAGTTCCTTTCAGTCATTACTATATATTAGATATGTTGACACACACTTGATACTTAGTATCATAGAGGACAATCATTAGGCGTATGGGCTTTTAACCACTCTGGTAAACCGTAGTATATAGCTCGCACTACGGGCGTGTGTCGCGCTGGTCACTACCCCCGCGGTATATCGATTTCTGGAGTCTCGCTGGTCGCTACCCCCGCGGTATGTCAATTTCTGATGGCCATTGACGGGTGTGTGAGTTGTGAGGTAGATCGAGTAGCCTACCATTGCCCATACGTCGAAAAGTTATCCTCATTTGCATTCATATAGATTATCTTGTACAGCATACTGATATATTTTCTACCTATTATGCATGTTTACTGTATTCAAATTGGCTTGCTTCTATGTATCTTGTTACGTCCCTCTGAGGACCTGGTCCCTTTCCAAGCGTATATGTTCTTGAGTATTTGCAGGAGCGCAAATTCGGATGGTTACATATATTTTGAGGATGTCTTCTCTTCGAGCCCGTGATTGTTAGCTGGCATTCTTATATTATATTTATTGTGTTATACTTTTTTATTCGAGTTGGTAGTGGATTTGTTTTCATCCAACTATCATCCTTAGATACTTCTTATTGAGATCTAGTTATATAGATGTTGGTTATTTATTTATATTGATTTTCTGTGGATGAGATTTAGATTGTACCCTGTGACTTGTGATACATTTTATACCACTTGTGGATTGATATTCATATTACAGCGTACGTGTGGATTTTGGTTTCCATATATTGGAGTTGACATATCCATGCGGCTGGCATGCTTACGTGTCCTGGTCCTATATATTTTGGGACTGGGGCGTGACATGTTTTGTGGTGGCCCATACAGGTCGAGAGCATATTATCTTGGTTACGTTACTGTACCGAGCAAGCCTGTACCTAGGAATTGAGTATAGGATCTCATCCACAATTGACTATGATTCGTTCTCCTTCTAGTCCATTCTATTTGAATAATTGTATCATGCTTGATTCCTGTACTTCCCTGATAATTCTTTGAGTATAGCCCCCTCCTAGAATATAGAAGTCTCTGTTGTTAGATGATAAGTAGGATAACCTTCCTATTAAGAATACGACTAGAGTATTGACACATCACTAAGTTTAGAAGATCTAGTGAACCCTAACATTCCTTAACTATAGATTGGTTTACCATTATACCTTGAGATAATTATGAGGACTTGAGAGTAGTATAAACACTACTAGAGTTAGTTAGAGATTTTACCATAATGTTTGACCCTAGTATTGAGGAACGAATAGAAATCCAAGGTTCAGTATTATGACTAATCTAGCTTTTCGTGGTGAGATAGTACTAGAGAACTATAAATTTAGCTTTTGTCTTAATAGTAGCAGACAGTACCATAGAAAGCCAAAAGCAATGCATAGAATATTTTCTTGATCATACCTCAAACACAGAGATTAGCATAGCATCTTCCCTTAGAAAACCATGCCATTATCTAGAGTCTTTCTATTTAGTTTTATGACTTGTTCCTCTGAACCCTTAGCGCTCGCTATTAGTGAGACGACTAAATTTTTTTCCTTCATCTTTCCATTCGTGCAACCTAAACCTCTCTGATTATAGACTAAGTGATTTTATTCTATGTTAGGATATATAGCTTGCTAGGATTATAGTTGTAAACTTGAATTTTGAATTCCTGCGCTTAGTAGTTAGAACTTGATAGTTTTAAGTATTATTGTAGATTACGACCTGATGATTATCCCTTAGTTTTTAAATTGCGTAACATGTACCCCACCTTAATACGATTTATATTCCCTTCCCCCTTGAAGGCCAGTAACTTTCCATTCTTACTATGGACACTTGTTCCATAAGAACTATGACTAAGACTTAAGATGACCAATACCTATATAATGTAAGAGGATACCTTAATAAGTACCAAGACCCCTTCTTGTAGACCTTAACAGGAGTTTCTACAGTGTCCTTAAGACAATTATAATATTAGTTTATTGTTATAAGTTGGATAGTATGTGTCACAACCTAGTATCACATAGTCTTTGACCTATTATTGAAGTGTAACCAAATGACATTACCTGTATGCTAGCATAAGAAGATAATATTTCATCAGACTATAGAGCTTAGAAGCCCATACCCCTATTTGGTCGACTATTGACTTAGACAAGGATTTAGTATGACAGCTGTAGAGATTATAGAGTCTTATCTTTTTGTGAACTTGAATTATTTTGTAACTTCTCTCATCATAATCTAGCGTACTTATATTTTCTATACTACCTTGACTTATGCTGCTATTATAGCCTAGTTTTTGCAAGCTTATTCTTTTATCAAGCTTGCTCATGACATATGTATTATTGGGTGCACATAATGATACAATTGCCTAATCAGAATCGGTGTATTAAGGTCTAGCTAACCTTAGTGCGCTTGGTTCGCTCTTCGCATGACTACTTTATGTGGATTGAGATATATGGTAGTAGACGAATATACTTGCCCCTAGACATGTCTGACATATCGTATTGGTTACATAACTGTAGGGATACGAGCATGTAAATAGGAAATTACCAAAATATGATTTCAATCCACAACCGTCCTGACAACTCTCTTTTCGAATTCTTTAATCTCTTTGAACCTCGTACTTGTATTCTATCACCTTCACCTTGAATTCTTTATTATTGCTCTCCGTCTTCCCTTATTTCGGAAAGACAAAATCTCGTACTGGTATAAGTTGACACACTGATAGTATTAGATATACCCCATAAGACTAATCACATGACTTAGTGACTCTCTTTTATAATTGATTAAGGGCATATCATAGGAGATATGTTTGGTGTTAAAACTTTGAGGATTGAATAACGTAGTTAAATAATTTGAGGAATAGTTTTCCTAGATGTACAGCCTTAGGTGATAGATGGGTAAATTTTAAGTTGGGTAGATTGTGAAACCCTCACCCAAAATTAGACCTACTTGGCGGAGATAGTAAGACTAAGGCTAGATTGAGTCCACTTAGAGATAGAACACGATATTTTTATTTAATTTTGCAATAATTATATCACCTAGCGCACCTTACCGTGCTTCGATAATTGGAGCACTACACTAGCCACTGCCTTCCTACAAATTCTATACCCCTATCCTAGACGTGTCCATCTTCCATTTTGACCTTTGTGCAACGCGCAACATCGCCCACTCCTTTAAACCTAGCCTTGCATTTTAAACAATGTAAATCTTATACCATCCTTGACTTTCTACCGTGGCTTAGTTTTAATTTCGAGGACAAAATTTTTATAAGTTGGGTAGAATATAAAATCCCTAATCCTAAAAAACCGTATTTACCTTTTTTATTAATTATTAATTTAATTATAGTGATTAGTGGCTAATTAGGAGAAATAAAATTTTATTTTAGGTGTTGGTGGAATTAGGGGATTTATGGAGCCATTAGAAATTTTTTCGAATTTATTTCATGTAGGAGACCCCTTGAGTAGTTGCTAGTTTAATGGTGTGCATTATTATAATTTTAGACTTTTCTATGAGTATATACGTGTATATATATACATATATATTTAAAAGAAAATATAAAAGATTAGAAAAAGAAAAGAAAAGAAAATAGATTATTTAAACCATTAATGGATCCTTAAGTTACAAACCCATTACCTAACTAAACCTATCCAAC
Organism: Iris macrosiphon; assembly: GCA_036927795.1. Taxonomy (NCBI): domain Eukaryota; kingdom Viridiplantae; phylum Streptophyta; class Magnoliopsida; order Asparagales; family Iridaceae; genus Iris; species Iris macrosiphon. The sequence goes on from JAYESA010000018.1 coordinate 82,648,723, forward strand.
CCATGACCCTACCCGCCCTTGTAGCACACCCGCTGGACTTAGCTATATCCAGCAGCCCCTTAGCAAGTGCACCCAACCCGGTGCCCTATGTGAGCAAACCACACATTAGCAACACAGCACAGAACCTCCCTTGGCCCGCGTTGACCGACCCGCCCCTTCTCTCTCCCTTTCATATATATATATATATATATATATATATATATATATATATATATATATATATATATATATATATATATATATATATATATATAACTTATTTCAACTAAAATCCTAACCCTAGATCATCCAAACTCTTCCTCTTCCCATCTATACCTAGAGAGCGCCGCCACCGCAGTCGGAGAACCCCGCCAGACCGTCCAAACCAATCCCGACGACCGTGATCCCGCGCACCCCGTGCACTGCAGATTTTTGCAGCGAGGTACCTGTGTTCCAGAGTTATTTTTCGTCATCTCGCTCAACCAAATGCCACCCCGTCTTCACCGGTATGCTCACCCCTTAACTCTCTTCCATATCTGTGTGATAGTAGACCTCGAACAACGCGTAACCATAGGCGAAAATAGCGCCAAAGTTGGCGGAAAAAGACCACTTTCTCGGATCGCAAAAAACTGCAGTGATCACCTATGTTCCCGGATTCGTATCTCCTACCACAGAGATCCGAATCGGATGATTCTTTTTGGTATGCAGAGACCACTTGACCTAGTTTAATTTCTGTTAAATAACTCTAGATTATTAACTTCTGTAGGTAGAATTAAATTTATTGGAAAATTCCGTAAACACACTTTTTCTATATTTCCAAAAGTTGTGAAGTGGAGCACGTCTCGCCAAACGGGACCGCCCCGCCATGTACCAAGTATACCAAATGGTGCGTACAGGGTAACCAGACACATGAGAGTTCGCAAAAACTGATTCGGACGCGTGTGCGCGTCGGAATCAGCCCGTATCCGCGGACGAACCCACTATCGCAACTTTTGCGAAAGTCACGCGCATATTGTGCACACTCGTCAGATTGTGACGAAACTTGTGCCACTAGACTTGTGGTAATGCGCTGGTCCTGTGACCCAATTTTCACGCAATTCTGACACAGTTGACCAAGTCACTAATTGGCGGGCCCCACGGTTGACTTTTTGGGCAAAATTGTGTTCGGCCTATCGAAATCTATATTTGGATATACCGTTTGGTTCGTATTGACATCTAGAGTTTGTTTGACCTATAATTTGTCCCATTTAGAGACTGTTATCTTTGGCACATTTTTTGGTGCAAAGTGGGCCACACGTGGAACCCACTTTTACCCGAAATTACCGTTTTTCTCCTGTGTCCAAATCGGACGAAAGGGAAGTGCTTTTTACCTATTTTGCTCATTCTGAAAACGTTGGTGATGTCTATTTCAGCATCCGGAGACATTTATTCTGAGGCCACAGCTTCTACCCCTGTGCGCGTGACATCTGGACGTTATATTTTTCAGCTTTCTTGCCAGGCAAGATACCTTACAAAATTGCTTACAGTATTTTGCATGCTTAGTATATTTCTGTATATTTATAGTATTTCTGTTTATTTACTGCATGTGTAGTTCCTTTCAGTCATTACTATATATTAGATATGTTGACACACACTTGACACTTAGTATCATAGAGGACAATCATTAGGTGTATGGGCTTTTAACCACTCTGGTAAACCGTAGTATATAGCTTTCACTACGGGCGTGTGTCGCTCTGGTCGCTACCCGGCGGTATATCGATTTTTGGTGGCAATTTTGAGAGAATTCCGAGATTGGCACATGTTGTGTTTGTCAATTGGTCAATTAGACCAAATTGACATATGATTGTTTGTTTGTGACTAGTGTCGTATCCACAATTGGATACGTGTAGGCCGTATCTCGTCAATTTGACGAAACGGGTTAATTTTTGGAGTTTTCCTCCGACACGGGGCCTTGTGCATATCGCATTGTAACACGGACACGTAGACACTCTAATTACTATACATATTGCCTATAATTTATGAATTAGATTTGTTCGTGTCCTCCGGGATGCGTTTGGTTGTGTGTTGGAGCCGTATCGCAAACGTGTCATAGAGAAAGTGTGATACGGGTGCGGTGCGCTCCATGTGTTTGTTGTTTGGCTCTCTTTCCTATATATGCATGTGTAATTATACATAATTATGATAATTAGGTGTCATATATATGCATATGTTAGTGTAGTTTAGTTTATGTATTTATGTGTGTCTAAGTATGTATAGATTAGTGTTTATGGCTATGAGTAGCTCTATGTCTATATGTATATATATATGTACTTGTATTTATGGGTAAGTATATATGTGATACTTTGATCATATATCTATATGTGTATACGTACCTATATATATAGCTAGCTATCTATATTGGGGAAGGTCTATATATATATGTATACTTAGATTGTGTTTAAGTATAAGTGTGCATGTGTGTCTGTGTATTTGAATGTGTGAGAAGTGACTGTACACCTTGTGCACAGTCGGGTTTAGTGGCAGTGAGCTGCACAAGGGAGTGCAAAGGTATCAATAAGAAGTAACAGTGCAAGCAAAGGGACTCGGGCATAGCAAAATCAGGGTGACCACTGCAGTAACTAACTGCATTGGCAGTAACAGCAAGTTGAAAAAAAAATACAGCAAGCAGCGAGGCAAGACAGTGGCTTAGCAGGGAAGTCAGCTCGAGCAGCACTAAAGGGGGCTCTGGTGCATCACTGCTCGAGTGAGCAACGTTGGGGAGAAACTGAGCAACTGCACATCAGTATGTAGCACAGCGGATTCCAGCATGCACCACACTGCATACTGCAGCAAATCACTGCATTGAGGGCCTGCAGCAACCTCAGCAGCAACATGGCAGCAATACAGCAAGATATCAGCAAGGCGATTGCTGCAGTTGAGCAGCAAGATGCAGCAGCTGCACAGCGAGCCACTGAGCACACAGCAGTGTGCGTGGCATCAACTGAGCTGAGTGCATTTTCAAGAGGGAGGTGCAGCAGTACAGCATCCTTCATCTACAAACAGTCCAGAGAGCACTGTGAAGCACAACTCGAGGGGCTCGGGCATGGAAGAGCAGGGAAGTATCAGTGTACCCATGTTCATCAAGAAGGAAGTGATCAGCAACATGGGAGTATCAGCACTGCAACAGTGCTCGTGCACAATGGCATTCAGTCGAGCAGTTCAGCACATGTCTGTGCAGCATCGTGCAGTGCACGAGCACTTAGCATCAGCAGCTCGGGGTGCAGTGACCACTGCAGTGTGCAGTACAGTCACTGCTCGAGTGACTGGCAGCTAAGGACTGTACAGACAACTGCAGGAAGCTAGCAACTCGAGGCAAGGGTCACAGCAAATTCAGAATATCAGCAGACAACAGGGAGGGGTATGCAGCTAGCATCCTAGTTAACTGCATCATCCAACTCATTAGCAGTTGCATCGATAGCAAGGTACGGTCAACTTAGAGCAGCTTGGGCATACAACAACCAAGTGCAGAGGAGTGTAGCCGTATACATCCACTGTACAGTTCAGCAGAGGTGCATATTCGTGCACAGAAACTGCAGTACCTCGAGACAGGAAACCTTCAACAACCTGAGAGCAGTAATGTGCACAACATGTGGTTTCTGTAATGTACAGTAGCTTGGTGCACAGCAAGAGCAAGAGCATCAGTCCAGCTCAGTACAGTCCATGGTAATCCAGTAGCTTTCAGTATCACTTTCAGTTGGAGATTAGTGTATCCATGTTTTCAATACAGTTCGAGGTTTTGAGTATTGGGTTGGCTGGGTGTTTTCAGTAAAGTTTAGTTTTAGGATTTGCTGAAGATGTATTACTATTTTAAGGTATCAGTTAGTTTTATATTGTTAGTTGAGTTTATGGATCGTATATTTAGTTGGTTATAGTCAGTATCAGTAGGTATTAGCCTGGTAAGTATAGGTAGTTAGCTTATAATGGATTTACTTTAAGTTAGCAAGGTATTAGAGTAGTTAGTTGATTATTATTGATATATATAGCTATATGTACTTATGTAGGTATGGATGTTTGTTATTATAGTTAGTTCTCAAATAGTATTGAGATATAATATAGGAGCTAGTATATGTTAGCATTATATAGTTAGTGTTAGTTTGGGGTTTTATATTGGGTATTAGCTCTATATAGAGGTTTTAGATTACCTCGGGATACCAAGATATTTTCAAGGTATTGGGTAGATACTCAAGGTATTGACTTTGGATATCGAGTTAGGCGCGATACGCATTGGTGCAAGGCCAAGGTATCATATTTCAACTGTTTTGTTATAATATTATAGTATTTGACTCGTATACATATATAAATCTATTTTTATATTAAGAAAACTTGCGTATCTTAAGATACGGCTTTTTGAGAGACTTCTTGTATCGTAGCTTAGCTAGTATAGACTAGTTTCATAATGTTTTAACGTAGTGACCTAGTGTTAGACGCTTGCAACCTAGATTTCATCGGTTTGACTTAGAAATGGCCTTGTGACCTACATGTTGACTAGTTTAACTTAAATTCATTCCAACACCTTGTATTAATACAATATTCCATATATAGGTTTGTGTGACACCAGTGGGGACATAGTTTGACATTCATTGTTTAGACGGCAAGCGAGTACATTCTCTGATAGTTTCCATTAATTGCTAATTACTATAATTCAAGAATTTAGAAATGTTTTACATGACTCTTGATACGTTGGTACACGGACTAGTATACACATGGATCAGTCATGGGATGTTATATATATTGTTTATTGTTCTTCGTGCTCTCAATGTTTAACTTAGACAATGTTTCGTGTTTAATGATTCAATATTTAACTTAGACAATGTTCAATGTTCAATGTTCAAAGTTCAATATTCAATGCTCAATGTTTCGTGTTCAAGGTTTATTGTTTACATGGCCTTGAGTATCTTGTATCACAACGTGTCGTGGTTGGATCCATTGTACTAGTTGGAGGAAAGGGGAAATATTAGCTAGGTATGTGATCAAATCCTAGATAATATTTCATGTTAACTTAGACAATGTTTATCCAACGTTAAAGTAGACAATGTTCACCCAAGCCGATCACATATCTATCTAGTATTTCAATCACTTAGCATAGTTACAGTTCTTCACCACATTGTTCATTGTTTACCTGTTCTTCCACCATAGTTGATATTATTCATTGTTTTTCATCTTGTAATATATTCTCTATTTCTGTTTATAGTCATTATCAATTAATTGGAATTGCTTTGGGTTGTACTTCGCTCCATTCCTGACTGGAAAATATTTTTCAGATGAATAGTTAGAGAGGATGTGTCCTACTCACTATGGACTGACAGATGGAGTGTCACCCGAGGATAGTGCCAGAGACTGAGGCCTTTTTTATTTCTATACCTTGTAGTAGTTATTTCTATTTTAGACATTGGTTGTATTATTGTTTAAGATCTGGAGTTGTGTTTAGTTGGAGATGGTTATGTGATGTATTGAGACTTGTATTTCTTATTCTTTCTATTCCATATCGTGCGTACATCTTTCTTCAGTTTTATATGTGATTGAGTATGATTTAGTATTGAAATGGCATGGCAGTACTTTATACACTTTGTGTGAGATATTAGATAGAATAGTAGACCAAGACAACATTCTACCGTCGATTCTGCGGCGTAGGCTGGACGTACCCACGTACTCGTGCCCCTATACCGGGTGCGGGTTATGACACGCTGGTCGCTACCCCCGCGGTATATCGATTTCTGATGTCCATTGACGGGTGTGTGAGTTGTGAGGTAGATCGAGTAGCCTACCCTTGCCCATACGTCAAAAAGTTGTCCTCATTTGCATTCATATAGATTGTCTTGTATAACGTACTTATATATTTTCTACCAATTATGCATGTTTACTGTATTCAAATTGGCTTGCTTCTATATATCTTGTTACGTCCCTCTGAGGACCTGGTCCCTTTCCAGGCGTATCTGTTCTTGAGTATTTGCAGGAGCGCAGATTCGGATGGTTACATATGTTTCGAGGATGTCTTCTCTTCGAGCCCGTGATTGTTAGCTGACATTCTTATATTGTGTTTATTGTGTTATACTTTTCCATTCGAGTTGGTAGTGGATTTGTTTCCATCCAACTATCATCCTTAGATACTTCTTATTGAGATCTAGTTATATAGATGTTGGTTATTTATTTATATTTATTTTCTGTGGATGAGATTTAGATTGTATCCTGTGACTTATGATACATTTTATACCACTTGTGGATTGATATTCATATTACAACGTACGTGTGGATTTTGGTTTCCATATATTGGAGTTGCCATATCCATGCGGCTGGCATGCTTACGTGTCATGGTCCTATGTATTTTGGGACTGGGGTGTGACACTATACCTGTTAAAAATATATTTTTTATTACTAAAATTAAATATTTTATCCTACTACCATTTTATCGTACTTGTATTAAAATAATATATCTGAAATAAAAAATATACCAAATGATAGAAATATTCTGTTATCGGAATCGAGCCACCATACCACTTTGCTGCCTTCTGCCTAGCCGTCTTGGCATTCTCAGACCTTTCCTTGTACCTCGGATCGTCGAATCTAGCCCTCATCGCAGTCCACTTCTCAGGTGTGATTCAACCTTGGATTGGTTTTCCTTCTCGATCACAAGCCTTCTGGTCATCCAGAGCATCACGAATCAGCTTGGCGGCAACGGCAAAAACATCTGCTCGATCAACTCGGCCCGGTATGGTGGATAAAAATACGTTTGCTACAATAAGTAATTTAGTAAGTTATATAATATACATAAATTAGATGATTGATATAATATACTTTTACCTTGAAGTACACAAATCAGAACGCCTTCCTCTTATCCGGAGCATCAGAGTAGTTGATCCAAGGGCCACTATAGTTGTACCTCAGAAAGTGGCCCAGGCATCGCTGTACTGACGAGGGACGATATCTATATCGAGATAATTATTTTTATCAAAAAAGTTAATATATGATAAATAAAGAAATACATGATATATATGATGCTAAACCATCTAATTGACTTACATTGTACCGTCGGCCCAAATCTCCGTCCTCGTCTCGTCTGGAGGTGCGCATGGAGGATCTAGCTGATGCTAGGACAACGTCGGTTCAACCTCCGCCATATGCTCATCTGTCTCTATAGTTCCATCAGCAGAAGGAACGCTGGACGAGGGAGTAGTATCAGGCCTGGAACTACTCGTCCCAGGAATGCTATCACGTAACGTCGTCGCAGTTGGAGATGTACTGGTCGATATATTGGAGTACTAGGTGTCGAGGATCCAGAACCAACAGTAGACAATACCGGAGGAGCACTCCGTCTACCTCGGGACCTGTCGAACGCTCTGTGTTGTCCTGTCATACTTGATAACAACATATGATGATAAACAAATAAACAAATATATAGTATATTTTACAGTCAAAATGTTATGCATATCTCACAGCATTAATAAAATTGTACAGTAAATAACTAGTAGTGTCACAAGTCTAAATGGATAGTACATTCTACAGTCAAAATATAATACATATCTTCGTCAACGTAGTAAATTCTACAGTCAAAATATAGTACATTCTACATGCAAAATATTTTATTTTCAATCATCTTCAGAAAATTTATCTTGTTCGCCTTCCTCGTCCTCCTCTTCCTCTTCCTTCGCATCTTCACTTTCATCTACTTCATCTACATCTTCGTCTTCCTCTTCGGATAATTCTACCTCTTCTACATTATTAGTCGTATAATAAGTAACTTTCGTTGAGTCCATATCTATAATATTTGTTACAAGAGGTAGCTAGTCCTCCTGATAAGCTATTTTGTCAACGTCAAAGGTATTTCTAACTTTAGTCTTTTATACTGTCCACCAATCCGACCTTGTTGTCCCCCGTCTAGGATAAGTTATGAAGTACACGAGCTGAGCCTAACTTGATAGGATAAATGGTTCGTACCCTTGATATCTACGCTTGTAGTTTATATCCACAAGACCATGCTTGTCAAATTTTTAACCTTGATCTTGTATCGGATCAAACCATTCACACTTGAATAGTATGATCTTAGCAGGTTCTATGCCATAATTATATGTCAACTCCACAATCTCTCATAAGATGCCAAAGAAATTATTGCCTGGATCGACGTCTTTGTAGTTAGAAGATTTGATACACAAACAACTATTTTTCGTGGAATCAAGATCCAAAAAGCTGTCTCTGATTGGAGCATTTGTTGACTTAATCCTAAACCCATTCACACAGTAACTTGGCCATATTTTGATGGCAGTAATTGGTCCTTTGGCTAGAGTTTTAATAGATTCAGTCTCGGGTGTTATTAGATGATCGACCTAAATACCAAAGTAGCGATAGTATGTTATTTATTGTACAAGTGCATACAGAAAAAGTAATTACCGAGCTCCTTACATATGCGCTCAACCAAGAAGAAAAATGACGTCTCATTTCTTGTTCTACTTCTTTGACTCTTATGTAGGGTCTAACCGACCCCAGCTCATCATTATATATGCTGAAAAACAATGAAGCAACCGCTGATTAGTAGCATAATAGTACCTTATACTATTACATTGAGATAAAGTAAACATGGACGTATTAATTACTTACCCCTCTAGCTTCTGTACTTCATCCTTGTCGCAATTGAGTAATATATACAACTGAGCAGCCCTTAGCTCGTCGTCATTCAAATATCTCTTCTTCATTTTCCCTGAAGGCTTTTCGGACGCATTGAATACTTTCAGTATTACATCATTAGATTCCTGATATCCGTCGTCGTTTCTCGGAGTTCTTGTTCTATTAGTAGCAACATGAGGTTTGAAATACGCCGAACAAAAGTTTATAATCTCCTCGAGAATATAAGCTTCACAAATAGAGCCCTCAACCCGTGCCTTATTTTTTACCTTTCTCTTTAGGTGATTCAGATGTCGCTCGAACGGGTACATCCATCGATAACCGACCGGACCACCAATATGTGTCTCATAGGAAAGATGAATTGGCAAATGCTCCATAGAGTCGAAGAATCCAAGAGGAAACACCTTCTCGAACTTGTACAGTATTACCGCAATCTCTTGATTTTCTAGACGATCGACGAGCAACTTAGTAGATCAAAGGTCTCTGGAGAATATGCTGAGCTCTGTCAATGGATCCCAAATGACCTGCAGTAAGAATTCCCGAAATACAATCAAAATTAACCTCACCATGAATACATCACAATCGTGGCTCTTCATACCCACCAGTTTATTCTCCTTGAGGTCGACGCATCTTCTCAAGTTTGACACGTACCCGTCTGAAAATTTTAGACCCTGAATTCACCTATAAAGTCTCATTTTATCCTCCTTCTCTAGTGAGAAAATTGACTTAGGCTATTTTAACTTTCCATTCCCTTCCTCTATCAAATACAATACAGGACGTCTACATATATTCTTCTAAGTCCAACCTGGCCTTCAGATTATCTTTTGTCTTTCCCTTTACCTCTATTACAGTATCAATTATGTTATCAAACATATTCTTCTCGATATGCATGACATCAAGGTAAAGTCTGATCAGATTGGTGCTCCAATATGACAGATCCCAGAATATACTCCTCTTCGTCCAGTTATGTGTGCGACCAAATCTGTCACACTTGTACCCTTTAGCAGGCTCTTCGATAGCACTTGGTAAATTTTTTACCTTTTCCCATATCGTGTATCCGGGACACCTTGGTGGTGGATTGGCCTTCTCCACAACGCCCGTATGAAAAATATTCCTGTTCCTCCTGTACGGATGATCCTTCGGCAGAAATTGTCGATGACAATCGAAGAAGCACGGTTTGTCTCCATATTTTAAACGAAAAGCCTTAGTGCGGTCCATGCAATACGGATATGAGGGACGACCATGAGTGCTCCATCCCGATAGCATTCCATAGGCTAAAAAGTTATTGATGGTCCACATAAGTGTTGTCCTCATCTGAAAATTTTGCTTTCTAGAAACATCATATGTGTTGGCACCTACTTTCCATAGCTGATTCAACTCATCTATCAAAGGCTGTAAATATACATCGATGTTTCTCTTCGGATTGTTTAGACCCAGGATAATAACAGTTAGGAACATATACGGAGTCTTCATGTACATACAAGGCGGTAGATTATACGGAGTGACGATCACAGGTCACACAAATACTGGGAACCCAAAAGTCCGAATGGGATAAAACCGTAGGAGGAGAGCCCCAATCTGGCATTATACGGATTCGAAGCAAAATCTGGATACTCTCGATCAAAGTGCTTCAATGCTTCTCTATCAAATAGATGATCCAATAATCCTTCGATCTTTTTCGCCTGTGCCAACTCATATTTTCTGCAGTCTTCTTCACCATAAAAAAATCTCTGCAACCACGGCGTCAAAGGCAAGTAGTGTATTGAATCAGTAGGCTTCTTTGCACCGACATACATTCCTCTTCCAGTGGCCTTGTAGCGATCAACACCACAAAATCTGCATGCATCTTCATCCTTGTCTCTTTGTAGTACAACATGCAACCGTTGTGACATGCATCAATTTTTTCGTATCCCATCCAGAGCGATGTCACCATCCTCTTAGATTGGTAGAAGTCTTTAGGCAACTTTGTACCCTCTGGTAAGATCTCTATAATCAAATCCATCAGTCGGTTATAGCATTCTTGTGACGTGTTAAAATCGGACTTGATGCTCCTCACAACTAGGATATAATGGAGTCCTTGAATTCTCTAGCAACTACAAAAACTTTGCAGCATCGGCATTCGATGCCTCCTCAGCTGCATCATGATTGTTCGGATTGAAATTAGGCCCCTCCGCATCAAAAACTATGTTCACCCACCCGTCGTCGTAAGCAGCGTGGTCGTGGACATCAATATACGGCTCCACATAAGGCTCCGACTCTGATGCTAAAGACACAAGTTCTTTGTATGTGGTCCACTGATAGTAATTCGGCATAAAATTCTTCGAGTACGAATGATATGTGACTTCCACTTCTGAATGATATTTCAAGTTACAATATCTCACATACGAACACTTAATTTTGGTACCATCCATGTACTGAGGGAATGCCTTGGCGAACTGCAAAAATTACTGTACACCCTCAATGAATTTATCCCACACACCGCACATGTCATCAGGATGACGGTTGTACATCTACGAACGATGACGCAGATAGTAATTCATATCCATTTCTAGATACTTCTACAAAGATGAATAGGCATCATTCAAGTATATACTCATCGTTAAATATAATACATGCATTGATACTCCTAGTCCTAGCATATATACTCAGGAATATCCAATTATGTTATACACCTACTCGTCTACACACACATAAGAATACTCAGGAATACAGTACATGCACTGATACTCATATTGCAGTGTATCCGTGAGTGTCAACTGAGCAGATTTTGGTTAGGGTTAGGGTTTGTACACTGCTTTAAGTATTAGTCATCTGGTTATAGGGGAGTACCTGTCCATAGGAGTATATGTCATGTTGACAGCAGATTTGGGGAGCAACACAGTGTGCAGTGAGATGGGGAGAGCTGTTACACACACCATCTGCACATACCCGACAGTGCACATTTGATGTGCACATGAGTGTTGCAGCAGACTTCACAGGGTCTGTGCACACCATCGTACGAAGCAGGGTACGACAATAGACAGCAGCAATTAGAAGTTGTATTTTAAACTTGAGTATCACAACAGGCATTAGAAGATTGGAGGAATCTCTGTGTATCTTATGTGTATCAACTGTGGTTGTGTGTAGGTGAGGAATGGATATAGGTATCAGTTGTGAGTAAGATTCATATCAGTTAGTATCAGATTTGGATGGGGGTTATATCAGGTGTTCAGTTAGTACCAGATTTGGATGGGGGTTATATCAGGTATGACAATTAAGGATGGTCTTAGTATACTAAGCTTGAGTTGATCACACTACAACTAAGGGCTTGATGTCAGTATAGTTTGGTATCAGTAGTATACTGATGGGGCTTCGGTTAGTTCCTTCAGTAGGAAGGTATTGATGTAAATATTATAGGGAATATTAGTAGTGGCGGCATTAGTTTTCAGTCCACTATATTTATATACTACTATGTGTGTATTATTGACTGATGAATGTATCAGTTAGATGCATTGTTAGTGAATGCTAGTTAGTAATTATCAGCTAGGGTAAAGTTTAGATTTTAGTTATTTGAGTTAGATATAAAGTTAGAATATCAGACATCAGTTAGAGTAAGCTAAGTTTAGATTTTATGCTTTATGATCCATATCCCGATTTGATGTGGACTACGAAACACCTTTAAGACTACAAAGATCTTACTATTACTTGACTAGTGATGAAAATCTTTCTTCTATGAACTGACTCTCCTAGGAGGATCACCCTAAAGATTGCGTGGAAAAAGCCGTTATCGTTAGTTATCGTTTATATGTTTGTAGTGAGGTATCTTTGAGGTGTTGGTTATCGTTTATATGTTTGTAGTAAGGTATCTTTGCGGCGTATGAAGCTAAAAAGCACAACAAATTCATACTTCGAAGTGAAAGCTTAAAGAAGATACATTTTTTGACAACATTGTTTACAATTTTTGCATGCATACATTGGTTTTAGAATTAGCGTTTTGCTAACGAATGCCATAAGGGCACTCTTTTAGCCCATAATTAATGCTTACTAGTCTTGGTAAACACCTATTAAATGGTAATAATTAAATGTGATTGCATGTTTCATGAAAGTTTAGATATTCTTACTTCCAAAAATAACCTTAAGCTCTTAAAGATAGCATGAACAAAAATATTAAACATTTTGGTGATAAAGTCGTAACTTTTAAAAATGAATTCTATAAACCGGGCAGTCTTGAGGTTTAGTAGGTCCAGGGCAAAAAACAAATTTGTGCCTTTTTTCATAAATGTCAAGTTTTATCAATGAATAAATTCTATTAATAACGATGAAACTCCAAAAGGTACACGAAAAAATGGGTCCAATCAGGGGGACAGAGAACCAATACAGTGATAAAAAAGCTAAACCACTTTCTTCGCATTTTCCAGTAGATCTTCTGGTACATATTTCTGACTTAGACCTCCTCCACACACCTACACAACAAAACAACAACCAAATCAACCAAATTCTATCTAAAATGATTTATTCTTGCATTTTTAGAGGCAAAATTATAAATTGTTTGATCAACACGATATTTCTCAAGATATCTTTTGTAATACTTAAGATTGCTAATCCCTCTCTTGAGTCAAGGTGGTTCGCAAATAAGATTTTATCAATTTTAACTTTGAAAAACTTCTTTCTACGGATGCTACAGTAACACGTACAATCAGTAAAATTCTATATGCGACAAGAATAGTGGGAAACATTTCCGTATTATTTTGCGAACTCCATAATTTTAATGTAATTCTATGACTTATGTAATTCATATGCTTCACTGGGTAGCATCTCTTGCAAAATTTGTAACTCAGAAAGCAAGTACTTTGCATAATGTCTGACACATTACCTGTTTCAAAGCCATTTCTAGGTTTAAACAAGAACTTTTCATTTTCTCATCATCCAATGAAACTAACTTAGATGCATCAAATAAAAAGCCAAAAATACATTCAAAACTTTTTATTTATTCAAATCTGCTATTTAATTGAGAAATAGCCACATCAACTAAAACATTGAGAAAGAGCCATATCAACTAAAACAAGAAAGTAATCAGTTCTAAAGGTTTCTTGAGTAGATTGTTGTTCTCTTTCGGTATTTGGAATATCATCAAAAATGTCTTTCTAGAAACTCTGTATACAATTGGAAAAATGGGCTCGATTTTCATTTCAGATGCAATTTCTTTAGCATCAATGATGGCAGAAGTGAACCTGCTTTCTCTATATTTTTCAAACCATGAAATCAGCCTTCCAAGTTTTTATCAGCAACATCAAAAAACATATATTCAGATTGCAAGATTTTGCTAATTAAATTTATCTTGTACAAAACTTCATGCCAAATAACCAAACTTAGAATAAAGTCAAAACTATTCGGACACAGTTCCTTTTATTTTATTTCAGCTTTCATCTTGTTAGTTGGTTTAATGTGCAGTTACATGTTCCTTAGCATTATAGCTGGTTATATAGTTTTGGGTTGTATAGTGATGCCGGCTACTTATTAGCATGTTTGACTCATTTGTTTTTGTCCAGCCTCTGCATAAAGATTTATACAGCATACACGCTGCAACCTTTTTTGTACCATCGTTTGTTCAAGCAGTCAGAGAGAACACAGAGGAGAGTTTTAGAAATATAATGAGAGAACCCTCCCCTGGAGTTTACACATTTGCAATGTTTCAACCAAGTTTCTGTGAGATTCTGTTAGCTGAGGTATCAAAAGCATTACTTCGAGTCTTAACTTAAGTTATGATGTTTATATATAGCTTAGTTTTTTCATTGCTCTTATCCTTGCCGTGCTTGTTTACATGAATGCCTTGATTTCGTAGGTGGAAAATTTTGAAAAGTGGGTCAATGCTGCTAAATTTAAGACAATGAAGCCAAATACAATGAATAAGTATGGTGCTGTTCTTGATGATTTTGGCCTGGATGCTATGCTTAACAAGATTATGGAGGAATTTTTATGCCCAATATCTACAGGTGACAATCCCATTTATTTCTGATTTCAGCTTAGTGGCTCTATCTAATACATTTACCATATCTTAAACAATTTCTGTTGGAAGATGCTAGTTCATCCTTCTGAAGCATTTCATTCTTGTGCTGCAGTATTCTTTCCTGAGGTTGGTGGATCAACATTGGATTCCCATCATGGCTTTGTGGTTGAGTACGAAAATGATAAGGACATTGAGTTAGGTATGCTGTAGAGAATATCTAGGGTTAAAATACTCCCTGCCTGTGACTAAGTTAGGGTCAGAAACTGAACAGAAAGTTCCATTCACAAAAGTGAAACTACAAACTAATAAATTGGACAAAGTTGTCAATGCTCTTTTTTATTTATCTTTTTCCTTTTTTCTATTTCATATGTAATTCTTTTCTCTTACCTTTTCCTTTCCTCCGTTTTTATTTATAATAAGATGAAATATTAGTTTCATAGATAAGAACATATTACTTTTTAATTAATTAGCTTTCAAATTATACATTAGATCAAATTAGATTAGATGGTACTATTTCTAAATTTTATTGGATTAGTTATATTAAAGAATGGATAAGACTAAATTAGATTAGAATATGTCTATCTTACATTAGATTACCTTTAGATTGAATTTATAAATTATATGTGGAAGAAAGATACAGAATTAATATTCTAAACATACAATTATTTGGAAATTTCTGTACATGAAACTCTGTTTTAATTTTACATATTCAAACACTTTTAATTTTACAAAACCAAATCCCAAACGGACGGTGAAGGGTTATGCTGAATCTTTTTGCCCTCACCCTTTTTCTTATAGTATAGATGAAATATATCAATGTAGTTTTTGGGCTATTCTTTATCTCATTGGAAAATTGTTTTATATAATATAGGCTCTTGCTAATTTATAGTATTTATAGTAATCTGGGTTTATTTGTAGGCATTTATGCATAAATTAGAAATATCTTTTACAGGATAAATATGATTTGTAAATGGATTTACAATAAGATAGTTTCTTAAAAAATTTAATTGAATATAATTAGGTAATCCATGGTAATTTTCTGTTGAGTTTTTAGTTTAGGAATTTGTTGGAAGTTTAGTGGTGATTACTCTATGATTCTTGGCTAGGGTTCAACTTGTAATAACTTTAGGAATTGTGTTGTATATTATTTAAAGTCATTGAAGTTTCTCCTTTCATGATATGTTCTTCTTCATCAGAAGGAACTTGCTATTTGCATAACCCAACATTCTGGTATGTCTTCTTTTGGTGTTTTTGGATTTTCTATAAGTTCTTGTTTTCACTCTTCCATTCACGTATATGATGATTGAAGATCCTAGAATTCTGCAAGAGCCTACATCAAGAAAGTGTTGGAAGTGAACTGACAGCCGAACCATCAAAACTTTTCATCCATTATTTTTTGCCAATGAAAACTACACCTGCTTCACTCACCAGTCACCACCCATGTCTTAGTTTTTGAGACTCGCATCGTTGTTTCCTTCAAGCAACATTGTAGTTCTTCCCATTTTGCCAATGTTACTGTAGTCATGCCTTGACTTCTTAAATGGCTTACCATTTTCATTGATATCATCATTACTACCAACACAACAAGAGCACTCTTATTATTGTTTTAGATGAAATAAGTAGCACCGAGTTTACCGGACAAGGTCCTATCAATCCTTTATCTGAGGAGCTAAGCGCTAATAAATCTAAGAGGCACCACTCGAGTTAGGTAAGTATTGTTTTGTTTTCATTACTGCTTGCTTTTCACATCCCTGATTCCCTGTTTTGAGACCATCAATATCCTTTCCTTTATTTTTTTCAGGATCTAATCTCTATCATGAATTCATGATCCTAGCAACCGATAACTTATTTATTACCACAAATACAAACTCCTTCCACTTTACATCAGCTTTCTCTTTTACTTTGCAAGTGCGGAAACTTAAGAGTATCTGGTTGACATGGGCATATATCTGATTTTCTACTTGAGTCCTTGATGTGTCCAATTGTCATCCAAGTATTTTTCGTGTATTCTATCACTCGTGCAGAGTTCTCCATGTCTTACTTCACTTGCATCTTCATCATGCTACATGGATAATACTACAATTTGTGGAACTAGTTTGTAAGAAAATTAAATAGATGTGTTATAATTTGACGAATTGTAAACCATCATTATTCCCCTTCTTGATGATGGCAGATCCACTCTACTGGATTTCTTAAAATTCATGTGCATGTCAAGTGTGCCAATTGTGTATCAAACATTAAATATGGAAGAGTGTGCATGTGTTATAGTTCACAAGATGTTCCTCATCAGAAAAATTGAAGAAGATATCAAAATTATCTAGCAGGGGACGAATCCAGACAAGAGATTAGTGAGAAAGATAGAGAGAGGGCTAACAAATTGGAGCATCAGTTTTGAGAACAGAGTCAATACTATATTGCAGTGTTTTAAAAAGCACATAAGACAGGTGCAGAGGCAAGTCTGAGGTGTGAGACTGACTCTTTTACCTCGTTTTTTATGAGGTGAGGCTCATTTACCTAGTGCACCTGAGGCGTGCAACTCATGCATACTTTTGAGAAGCACGAGGCACATTTACCTAGTATCTTTTTTTCTTCGTAGGAGGGTTGATTAGTTTGTTGAGCAGAGTAGCTAGCTTGTTCAGCCTGGTAGTCCAACTAGTTGCTATTATTTGTGATTTCCTTTATCATTATATAGCCATCATAGGGCTATAAATATGTATTATCCTTCTACCATAATAGTTAGTCTAAAGTCATTGAGATCCTTAACATAGTATGCTCTTTTCCACAACCACTACCATATCAACCGACCTATAACTACCTTCTTTCTGTAAGAAAAGGGTGTACCGGTATGCATCAGATACCGACACGTGAACCCGCGTCTTGTAATCTTTATTTTTTGAAAATCATGTTTTCACTAATCATAAAACATAATGCGGAAACGAAAAAATGTACCTTTCTCCATATCGTAATGCGAGATGTTTGATCTCTAGAAATCGTTTCTCTTCAACAACTCTTTAATTTTGGTTAGAAGGCAATTATGAACTTGATATGTTCTTTTGAACAATGAGACTCATTTTATACACATCTCATGATGTATCTAATGATTCATTATGTCCCTTCAAAAAATTGCAACCCTTCCCAAAAGATAACAAATGGGTGTGTGTCTATTCATAGAGATGTGAGAGAGGACTATTTCCTATATTTCAATAAAGTATTTTCTCCCATAAAAAAAATACAATTAATCAACCAACATATCAATTTGTATTATTCATGTGGGACATAAATTCTTACATTCTCCCACTTGGCCAATATGATAAGACAATTGATAGGACCTTAAGTTTAAACCTTGATATGGTTAATTCTTAAACACCATAATGACAAATTTACTAAAGGTGAGTCATGGCGGTTGTAAGTCAATTAAGAGACATATTTTCCTTCCATGTACTACAACCTTTAGAACATTTATCAGTATGATCTATAAGTTAGAAATTTAACATTCGAGTCCAACATTAGAGTCTTAAACAAGACATTCCCGATCAGCATTTATCCAAACCATTATTTGTACAATATTTGGAAAACCAGGAAAAATAATTCAGAAATATATATATATATATATATATATATATATATATATATTGATGAGATCTCAAATCACATAGAACATAATACATAAGGATTACAATAATGGCTCTCAATTCTTACTACACATAAGACCCATTCTTTCAACATGTTCATAAAAGGTCTTTGGTTGTAGTCCTTTAGCAAGTGGATCCGCTATCATGAGTTTTGTATTCAAATGTTCTATGGACACTCGTTGTTTCTGAACTTCTTCTTTAACAGATAAATATTTCAAGTCCATATGCTTGGCACCCTTGGAATATTTATCATTTTTAGAAAAGAAGACTGCTGCTGCATTATCACAATAAATTTTCAGCGGCTTGGTAATAGTGTCGACAACTCCAAGTCCTGAAATAAATTTACGCAGCCATGAAGCTTGAATTGTGGCTTCAAAGCATGCCACGAATTCTGCTTCCATAGTAGACGAAGCTATGATGCTCTGCTTCGCACTCTTCCATGAAATTGCTCCTCCAGCCAATAGGAACAAATAACCAAATGTTGATTTTCTGGTATCAATACATCCAGCAAAATCTGAATCTGAGTAACCGATGACTTCAAGGTGATCAGATCTTCTATATGTGAGCATGTAGTCCTTTGTCCCTTGTAGATACCTGAGAACTTTCTTTGCAGCTTTCCAATGTTCAATTCCAGGATTGCTTTGGCATCTGCCTAGCATACCAATTGCAAAGCTAATATCCGGTCTTGTACAAGTATAAGACTACCAACTAGAGATGCATAAGGAAATCTTTCCATTTGCTGGTGTTCTAATTCATTTTTAGGACATTGCATAAGGCTAAATTTGTCCCCTTTCTGAATTGGCATTACACCAGCTTTACAATTACTCATTCCATATCTTTGAAGAACTCTATTGATATATTCTTTCTGAGAGAGGCCTAATAATCCTTGTGATCGATCTCGGAATATTTCTATTCCTATCACATAAGATGCCTCACCCATATCTTTCATTTCAAAGTTCTTAGAAAGATATTTCTTGGTTTCGTGCAACAAACCAAGATCACTACTTGCCAACAATATATCATCAACATACAAAATCAAAAATATAAACTTACTCCCACTGATCTTCAGGTATATACATCGGTCAACGATATTTTCTTTAAAACCAAAAGATGTAATGATATCGTTAAACTTAAGATACCATTGTCGTGAAGCTTGCTTAAGTCCATAAATTGATTTATTTAGTTTACAGACCATGTGTTCCTTACCCTCAACCAGAAAACCTTCTGGTTGTTCCATATAAACTTCATCTTCTAAATTTCCATTTAGAAAAGCTGTTTTCACATCCATTTGGTGTAACTCTAGATCATAATAAGCTACCAATGCCATGATTATTCTAAGAGAATCCTTCTTTGAAACAGGAGAGAAGGTTTCCTTGTAATCAATACCATTCTTTTGAGTGTAACCTTTGGCTACTAATCTGGCTTTATATCGTTCAATATTGCCATTTGAGTCACGTTTGGTCTTAAAGATCCACTTGCAACCAACTCTTTTCGAGTTTTCAGGCAATTCTACTAAATCCCAAACTTTATTATGTGCCATTGATTCTAACTCTTCTTTCATGGCATCAATCCATTTATTAGAATTGACACATTTTATGGCTTGTGAAAATGTTATTGGATCACTTTCAATTCCTAGATCATAATCTAATTCTTGTAGATAAACCACAAAGTCATCCGAGATGGCTGATTTTCTTTGTCTTTGAGACCTCCTTAATTCCATCTGTTGTGGTTGTTCTACTTCAGCTTCATGTGTGGCAATTTGTTCATTATTAACAATAACCTCTTCATGGTTTATTTCAACCTCATTATGGTCATTATTAATATTATTTTGTGGTGCAATATCATTAATGTGTTGTTCTTGGTTATTATTTGGTACAATATCCATAGGAACACCACCTTGTTGAGAAGTTGAAGGCAAATGTACCATTAGTACTTGTACCCTATTTTCTTTAAGAACTATTTTTCGAGGTTCATTGCTCCCACTAGTTTCAACACTTTCTAGGAATCTTGCATTACCGGATTCTACGATTCTCGTACTATGGTTTGAACAATAAAACCTATAACCTTTGGATTTTTCTGGGTAACCTATAAAGTTACCACTGATCGTTCTAAAATCCAATTTCTTTTCATGTGGATTATATACTCTTATCTCTGCTGCACACCCCCAGACATGTAAATGTTTTAAACTGGGCTTTCTTCCGGTCCATAGTTCAAAAGGAGTCTTTGGAACTGCCTTACTAGGAACTCGGTTTAGAATATAGACAGCAGTTTTAAGTGCATGCATCCACAATGATATGGGTAAGGTTGAATTGCTTAACATACTCCTAACCATTTCAAGTAAGGTACGATTGCGTCTTTCTGCAACTCCGTTTTGTTGAGGCTTACCTGGCATAGTGTATTGGGCACAAATACCAAGTTTCTCAAGTTTTGATATAGACACTAAATTTCTAGAAATAGAAGGTACATATAAGGTTTGATACAAATCAATGAAACATCCTGAAGACAGAAATAATTGGTACGTTCCTAGAGCTTTAACAGGAACTTTGACTCCATTCCCCATGTATAAGAAATGCTCATTTGGCTTTATGGTTTGGGTCGTACGGAATCCCTGCATTGTTTTGGAAACATGAACAGTAGCACCAGAGTCAAGCCACCAAGTATTAGAAGGAACTTCAATTAAATTTGATTCGAAACATACAAAAGCCAAAGGCTTACCTTTCTTTTCGAACCATGCTTTACGTTTCAGACAATCAGCCTGGAAATGACCAGGTTTCTTGCAGAAATGACAGTTCTTAGTCTTCTGTTTCTTTCCATTGTTGCCATTACTGGTGCCATCTTCCTGGAAAGTTTTGCGTTTATTTCCCTTCATACGCTTCTTTCCATTATGCTTACTTGCTTCTTGAATAGTAAGATTAACTGTATTGATACTTTGTTGTTTGAGTCTTACTTCCTCTTGCACAATCATACTTGCCAATTCATTTATGTTCCACTTATCCTTAATGGTGTTGTAATGAACATAAAATGGCCCATACTCAGGAGGTAAGGAGTTCAAAATAAATTGTACTAGAAAAGTATCATCTACAGCCATCCCAAGATTTTTGAGTTTAGCTGCTATGTTGGTCATTTCGAGGACATGATCATGCATAGAACCGCTTCCATCAAATTTCATGGTGGTAAGCTTGCTCATAAGTGTTCCAGCAAGTGACTTGTCGGCACTTCTAAAACGGTCCTCAATAATTTTGAGATATTCTTTTGCATTATCAGTTTTGGGTAAGGTAGTCTTAATGTTGTTTGCTACTGTCATTCGCATGAACATAATGCTGAGTCTGTTCGACTTTTTCCAAGCTTTATGGAGAGTCTTTTGAACTTCAGTACTGGTCTCAGTGAGATCAGGAGGCTTATCAATCTGGAGTGCAAGATCGAGGTCAAGCACACCAAGGTTGAATTGGACTTGTTCAGACCAATCAGGAAAATTCATTCCTGTAAGCATTGGAACAGATGAAGCCAGCGAATGAAGTGAAAAAGACGACGATACTGCAATATTATAACACATACTTGTCAGTGCTTTGAATTTAACATAAAATAATTAAAGTATTTGCATGATACACCTTTGGGCATTAAACATGAAATACTACGTTCACATAATGATGCTTTTAGTTTCTACAATAATTGATAAAATTACATTGTATATTTGAGTATGCATGTTATCTTTGGATATTCAATGCGTACACAAATAAAATACATATAATCTATCATTTTCTTATTCATCAATCACTAAATAATTCACCTTTGGGTAAAATTATATATCTAGTGTTCAATAAAAACTTTAAAGTACCCACAATAATATGAACATTATTTAGACATAAAACATCTACAAAATGGGTATAAACATAGTGTTATTGGGCCACTTTGGTGACAACGCAATAACATTATTTTTTTATTTTATTTTTATTTTTTTAATAAAAAATAATGCATATAGAAGTCCAAAATTTGAGCTCTGAGTTCAACAACATTTTTAGCCATCTAATCTTCAAAATCAGAAAATCGCTCTTACAAGGAAGTTGCAGACCTTTTAATTTTGTATCAACTTGTTATTACCATACGTATCAAGTAATAAAAATGACTTTCTAACAAAATAACTTATTATTAACATGTGATTGTATCATGTTAGAAGAGAACAAAAATGGCTTTTCTGTCCAGGATGATCTACTAATTTGATTCTGAACAGTGTATATATTAGCAACCATAGGTTATGTCACAATGTTTACATGTAGCAATTATTGATGTCAATCAGTGCTAAATATCTCTTCAACCAATACAATGTTCTCATTCTTTTAGACTACTTGATGTACACGTGGGATCATAAGACTAGAACATGCTATCAATTACTATAATTCTAGATATCCTTTTACACATTTTAAGAGACTTTCTGTTGTTTTTAGTAGAAAAATGGATAATTGGAAATCTGTGAGTAGCAATTTTGCAATCTCTAGAAACCAAACAGCAGGATATAGACTCATTATGGAATTGAAAATTTCTGGAAATTTTTATTTACCACAATCAATAAAGCTTAGTCATGTTCTGACTGAACTTAAAACATAAGACTAGAGGTTGTCAGAGATCAATTTCAAGATTTTGGTAGGAGATCTCTTTCATGCACCAGTTCATGGGTTGGAAATTCTTTACCGCCCAGGAAATGCATTAATAAGACAGAACATAACATGTATATATTATTTAACGGAAAACATGACATTTCAATTTAGGCTCTGATACCACATGTAATCTTTATTTTTTGAAAATCATGTTTTCACTAATCATAAAACATAATGCGGAAACGAAAAAATGTACCTTTCTCCATATCGTAATGCGAGATGTTTGATCTCTAGAAATCGTTTCTCTTCAACAACTCTTTAATTTTGGTTAGAAGGCAATTATGAACTTGATATGTTCTTTTGAACAATGAGACTCATTTTATACACATCTCATGATGTATCTAATGATTCATTATGTCCCTTCAAAAAATTGCAACCCTTCCCAAAAGACAACAAATGGGTGTGTGTCTATTCATAGAGATGTGAGAGAGGACTATTTCCTATATTTCAATAAAGTATTTTCTCCCATAAAAAAAATACAATTAATCAACCAACATATCAATTTGTATTATTCATGTGGGACATAAATTCTTACACGTCTATCCCAACGTTATTTACTTGTCAATGACTTGGAGCTTTTCTTTCCAAGGACTCGTTCATATCATACTAATTCAGAAGGAATGTTCATATATGTCAAATACTATGAAACCTTTATTAAATAATTAATGTCAATATTTAACTTGTACAAGTTGATGCAGTGTACAAAATTAATACAATTCGAAACAACTTCCAAATTCACTGCTAGGACATATATCGCTATCATTTTCAGATAATCATCTTCCTGTTGCCAGCACACCAGTACTCCACACCCTCTGGAACCTTAGTTGCCTTACCGCAAAAACAACAACAACTAATCCTAGATATATGAGATTCATCTTCTCCTGTATCTAAAACAAAATGCTAAATCCTTCAAAAAAGTGGAAAGGGGAAACAAAAATAAAATCGACAAAGATCAATGATTAAAGATAGGGCGAAATACTTCATATCCGATGACCAGATTTGATGTTTGTTGACTGATGTAGATGCCATCATGAGTTGGTCGGCTGGTGTCGGAGAGTTGGTGGCATCGGTGGGAGTAACAATGCCGTAGAGGCTAACATCACTTGTAGAGTTGTAGGAGCAAGTGTCTGACGTCATCTTCGGATATCCTTTCTTCTACCAGCATGTGGTCTTGACGTGGTTGGTGTGGTTGCTATCGGTACAATAGAGCGTATGTGTCCTTAGTGTGGAGGCCATACTCTACTGCGTCAAATAAGATGAGCTCTACGCCCTTTCCAATAAGAGATTAGAGTGCAGAAGACGGAGCAAAGACAAGAGTAAGGAGTACATGGTAGAGGAATGCTAAAGATTGTCTCAAAGATGCTACTGAGAAAGAAAGTGCCACCCTGAGAGTAGATGGTGTTGGACTTAATCCTGTTGCTAGAAATGTGGTGAGTGCGTTTGTTGTCTCATGGCCATGATCCGAGAGTGGCATGAGAATAGGTGGTTTCTATTAATGGTAGCTAGAATTGTGGATCTCACCGTGTGTGAGAGTGTTGCTAGAGATGTGGTGAGTGGGTACGTGAGAAGTGGAGTTAGTTGCTTCATCAAGTTTGTATATAACTCCATGCAAGTACAAAGAGAATGTAACGAAAATAAAAACTCCAAAATATTAACTTCTCTCTTACAGAAGTTTGTTCCTCTCTTCTTTTCTGTTCATGCACTGTTCTTGTTTCAGCATATAGGCTTCTACATCTGGTATCAGAGCCATGACAACCAACGACGAGCAAAGCCCCACGACGCTGACATCTATGAAGGAGACCTCATTCACTTTCAAGTACCCCATGCTGACACAGACCAACTACGCAGATTGGGCTCTCTTAATGAGAGTCAACATGCAGGCGCAAGGCCTGTGGGAGGCGATTGAATCCGGAAAAGCCGACTACCGCGACGACAGGATGGCCCTGTCCGTCATACTCCGTGCCGTACCGCCAGAGATGCTGCGGACACTGGCAATGAAAGACACTGTCAAGGAAGCATGGGACGCTGTGAAGATGATGCGGATGAGGGTCGAGCGCGTGCGCGAGGCCAAGGCGCAGAAATTGTGCGCCGACTTCGAATCAATGAAGTTCAAGGACGGCGAGTCCGTCGAGGACTTCGCGATGCGGCTCACGGGACTCGTCAGCGACCTGCAACTACTCGGCGACGAAATGGACGAGGAGAAGGTAGTTAAAAAATTCCTTCGAGTCGTTCCATCCAAGTAGACGCAAGTTGCCATCGCCATTGAGACTTTAGTGGATCTCAAGACGCTGTCAATTGAAGAGCTTACCGGTCGTCTTCTAGCCGTCGAGGAGCAGTACGACATTGGCAGCAACTCCGGTGACACAAGTAGCCGCCTTCTCCTCTCCGAAGAGGAGTGGCTTGCTCGCACGAAGCAGAGGAAGGAAGGCGAGGCCTTCTCCGATGGTGGCAAAAATTATGGTCGCAAGCGCGACAAGCTAAGAGGTCGTGGCCGCAGCAACACGAACTACGGCAACGCATCCGGTGGCACGCACGACAAGAAGGGTAAGTGCCACAATTGTGGAATCTATGGCCACTGGGCGAAGGACTGCCGCAAGCCGAAGTGCGATGAGCACGCCAATCTGACGCAAGTCGACAACGATGAGCCCGCACTGCTGATGGCGCAGGAGTACACGCTCGCCGAGACCACCATGGGCACGTCCAACAATGTCGTACTCGACGAGGTGCATTCTCAGGTGCATCTGGGCCGTGAGTACGACCATCACGGCGAAGCATGGTACCTCGACACCGGTGCCAGCAACCACATGACGGGCTGCAAGGAGGTCTTCGCCGAGCTGGACACTGGAGTCACGGGCTCCATCAAGTTTGGGGACGGATCCGTCGTCGACATCCGAGGGCGTAGCACGGTGATGTTTACGTGCCAGAACGACGAGCATCGCGCCCTCACCGACGTCTATTTCATCCCAAAGCTACGAAGCAATATCATCAGCCTTGGGCAGCTCGATGAGAACGGCTGCCAAGTCTTGATCGAAGGCAGCGTGCTCTCGATTCGAGATCGTCGGCAATGCCTCCTCGCCAAGGTAAAACGTGCCCGAAATCGACTATACATTCTATCTCTTGATATTGTACAACCAGTGTGCTTAGCAGCACGACTCAATGATGATGCATGGCGGTGGCATGCACGGTTCGGCCACCTCAACTTCGAAGCACTCAGGAAGTTAGCTCACCGCAACATGGTGCACGGGCTACCACAGATCGAACACGTCAATCAAATCTGTGATAGTTGTCTTGCCGGGAAGCAGCACCGTACGCCATTTCCGTAAGAGACCAAGTACCGTGCTGACAACCTACTAGATCTCGTTCACGGTGATATCTGCTGGCCGATTACACCGGTGACACCCGGTGGTAAGCGCTACTTCTTGCTCCTCATCGATGATTTCAGCCGCTACATGTGGTTGATGCTATTGGGTTCGAAGGTGAAGCGCCACAAGACATCAAACACTTTCAAGCCCACGTCGAGGTGGAGACAGGGCACAAACTGCACACGCTCCGTACTGATCGTGGGGGCGATTCACATCCGTAGCATTTGGCGAGTATTGCGCGGGCCTCGATATTAAACGACAACTCACAGCACCGTACTCACCACAGCAGAACGGCGTCGTCGAGCGCCGGAACCAGACGGTCGTCGCGATGGTGCGCAGCCTTCTGAAGGCAAAGGATATGCCCGGGAAGTTCTGGGGCGAAGCGGTTACGACGGCTGTCTACATTCTCAATCGCTCGCCGACATAGAGCGTCGACGGCAAGACGCCGTATGAGGCATAGCATGGATACAAGCCAAGCGTGCACTTCCTCCGGACCTTCGGCCGTGTCGCACACGTCAAGGTGGTCAAGCCAAACTTACAGAAGCTAGAAGATCGCAGCAAGCACATGGTCTTCATCGGCTACGAGCCCGGCACCAAGGCGTATTGGGTATACGACTCCGCCGGCAAGCGCATGCAAGTCACACGCGACGTTGTCTTCGACGAGGAAGCTAAGTGGGACTGGGGCATGCAAAACAACGTAGGTGAGACATTTACTGTTGAGTATACTATACCACATGTTGAACACGCATGCACGCCGGTGCACGGGAGTGTCGATCCCTCAATACCAGTGGCACCCAGTCCAGGGCCCTTGACACCGGCATCCGGGACAGAAACATCCGACTCGGTGGTACAAGGTGGAGTGGAATTTGTCTCGCCACCCACCAACGCCTCGGCCATGCTTGACGCCGATGACGACGGGCCACGCAGGTACAGGACCTTGGCGAGCTTGCTTGACACGACTACCGTCCGCGAGCTCGACGTCGACGAGCTGCTCCTCATGATTGACGATGAACCTGCAACTTTCTTTGAAGCCGAGAAACACTGATGTTGGAGCCAAGCGATGCTCGAGGAGATTGTCTCCATTGAGGAGAACCGTACATGGCACCTCGTAGACCTCCCACCCGGCCACCATCCGATCGGTTTGAGGTGGGTCTACAAGCTCAAGAAGGACGAGCATGACGCCGTCCTCAAGAACAAGGCGCGGATCGTGGCAAAAGGCTATGTGCAAAGGCGAGGAGTAGACTTCGAGGAAGTGTTCGCACCGGTTGCTCGTCTCGAGTCTGTCCGTTTGTTGATCGCACTCGCCGCGCATGAGGGGTGGGCGGTGCACCACATGGACGTGAAGACGGCTTTCCTCAACGGCGACCTAAAGGAGGAGGTGTACGTCGCCCAACCTCTCGGCTTTGTTATCAAAAGACAGGAGCACAAAGTGCTGAAACTTGACAAGGCACTGTACCGGCTGCGGCAAGCACCGAGGGCTTGGAACACCAAGCTTGACAGTTGCCTACTGTCACTTGGTTTCCACCGGAGCGCACAGGAGCAAGCTGTGTATACACGAAGAAAAGGTACAGCTCGCCTACTTGTGGGTGTGTACGTCGACAATCTCATCATCACCGGAACGGACCCACAAGATATTGCCAAGTTCAAGGAGGAGATGAAGGCCTTGTTCAAAATGAGTGACTTGGGATTGCTCACTTTCTACCTCGGCATCAAGGTGAAGCAGTCCAATGGCTTCATCACCCTCAATCAGGAGGCATATGCGCTCAAAATCTTGGAGAAGAGTGGCATGGTGGATTGCAACCTGTGCCACATCCCTATGGAATCGAGGTTCAAGCTAAGCAAGATAAGCTCAGCCCCTCCGACTGATGCCACATCCTTCAGGAGCATCGTCGGGAGCCTCCGGTACTTGGTGCACACGCGTCCAGACATCTCGTACGCGGTAGGCTACGTTAGTCGGTTCATGGAGAACCCGACCACCGAACACCTTGCTGCCGTCAAGCGCATCCTTCGCTACATCGCCGGCACACATCACTTTGGTTGTCTCTACGCAAAGAAGGTGGAGGAACCACGACTGATCCGCTACAGTGACAGTGACATGGCAGGTGACATCGACACCCGCAAAAGCACCACTGGAGTGTTATTCTTCCTCGGTCGAAGCCTCATTAGCTGGCAATCTCATAAGCAGAAGGTCGTGGCATTGTCATCCTGCGAGGCCGAGTACATTGCCGCGACAACGGCGGCATGCCAAGATATTTGGCTTGCAAAACTCCTTGGTGACTTAAAGAACAAGGAGGCCGACAGCGTCATGCTCAAGGTAGACAACAAGTCCGCCATCTCCCTCAGCAAGAATCCTGTTTTCCATGACCGAAGCAAACATATTGATACAAGGTATCATTTCATTCGGGAGTGTGTCGAGAGAGGGAAGGTTGAGGTCGAGTACATCAACACTGAAGAGCAGCTCACAGACATTCTTACCAAAGCGCTTGGGCGAGTCAAGTTCATTGAGATGAGACAGAAGCTCAACGTCATAGAGGTGAATCTCATACAACAGGCTTAGGGGGTGATTTGTTGGACTTAATCCTGTTGCTAGAAATGTGGTAAGTGCATTTGTTGTCTCATGGCCATGATCCGAGAGTGGCATGAGAATAGGTGGTTTCTGTTTATGGTAGCTAGAATTGTGGATCTCACCGTGTGTGAGAGTGTTGCTAGAGATATGGTGAGTGGGTACATGAGAAGTGGAGTTAGTTGCTTCATCAAGTTTGTATATAACTCCATGCAAGTACAAAGAGAATGTAACAAAAATAAAAACTCCAAAATATTAACTTCTCTCTTACAGAAGTTTGTTCCCCTCTTCTTTTCTTTTCGTGCACTGTTCTTGTTTCAGCATATAGGCTTCTACAGATGGAAGTGTACACCATCAATGTGTGGTGGCAGCATGGCTAGATGGAGAGTCCAGATTAATGCCCCCGTACATCAGGAGGGAAGGGATCATGATGATTCCATTCCTTGATAAGATCACATAGTTTATCGGCCAAGTCAACTCCTCCATGGAGTTTTGTTATCAAAGTAATCAATTTACTCTCATTGAGGTGATGGATGAGTCCACAGCTCATGAAGAATTATTGAACCACATGGTCCCACACGAGAAAGTTATGACAGTGCTAAGGGTAATGGTAGCAAGTCAGGACAAAATTCCATTGTGGAAAGGGCCGCTGAAGAGATCAAAGAGGATGCCATGTCCAAGGAAGAAGAAACGCATGGGCCTACTTGAGAAAGTTAGGGCGGTGCTAAGTGTAATAGTAGTAAGTGTAGGCCAAATTTCTATTGTGGCAAGAGCTGTTGAAGAGATCAGAGATGATGCCATATCTTGGAGGAAGAAGAGACTTCAAGTGACTTGGGACAAATGCCACCAAGCGATTTGATACACGTGAACCTTGAGTTAGAGTAGAGAGCGACATGGGCATGCACGTGGGCCACATAATATAAGAGTGGCTGGACTAAAGTTTTTAGTTTACCATAGATCTCTCTGCCTCTTTAAAGATTTGGGTGGCTAAAAAAACCCACATCAGCTAAAAAAACACACATTTGCAACAACTTCCTCATTTACTTCTCATGTCTAGAATAGATTACTAAAGGAGAGATGAGATGCCACTGGAGTTCATCACATCATCTTAGTGGAAGGAGTAGGTCTTGTAGAGGCCCGAATAATGCCGGAGGAGAAGTACGAGGAGAGTAGAGGTGAGGCGACCTTCCTACAATTGGTAACCAACACTCTCTGTCCAAGATCTTGTCTATAATTTGTACTATATCCTCTCTACCTACATGTACAAATCTGTACCGAGAAAAGAGGATTGCCCAAAATTTTCTTTGGTGAACTTACCATGAAAGAGAACCCCTATGTCTGTATCATTTTTATTGGTGGTCGATACTGCAAACCTTGCTTAGGACATACGCTATGCTATCTGTAACATGTTAGTATCGAGCGATTATAGTCACTTTAATATCTGCCTTTAAGATTATTATTTCCATCTATGTCACTAAGTTTTTGTACATAACAACTAAAACCGATGGGTTCCCCAACGTTATGCCCAAAACATGATGAAAATTTTAGATTTCTAATTTGTCATCATTCTCGTGAATAACGAATCAACTTTGGTATATGTCTGAGTTATTGCCTAAAGCCGACCTGTATTAACCACTTCAATTCCTTCACCTTCAACATTACAAGAAAGGAGAAACAAACAAAGATCCAATGAGAGGTTAGGCTCTGTATGGTATAGGGAACTTGAAGAAGCCAAAATACATTTGGTTGATTATAAATTTTTATCAAAATTTTGATCCTTGTAATCTACATAAGTTATGCGTAATGCTAATTGTAACATTTAGCTTTATATATAAAGATTTTCTACATATAAAGATTTTATTTTCTCTAGTTACAAAAACCTCAAAATACAATACATTGTTTCTAAATAGCTGAGTACGAGAACCGCCACATTACATTACTCATGAATTGAATTTATGTCAATGCACCCAACTATGGCCAACTAGGCACTAGGCTCCACATTCAGGGGTCTGGGTTGCCTAGATGGGGCTGAGCCCCTATGTTTCAGATTAGTGACCTTACTGAAGAGTTTTAGTTAAATTTTTCCTAGAAAAATTAATAGTCATCTAGGGAAACTGAAGTGAACTGCCAAAGAAGGTGCCTAAGGGTCTGCTTGGTAATGGTGTTTTTATCGATTTTGGGGTATTTTTGAACCGACCGTTTATGAAAATCTCTGCTTGTTAATTTTTTTAAGGCACTGGTTTTGGTCGGCTTAAAAACCTCCCAAAACCAGTGTAATGTAATTTTGGGTGGCTTTATAAACACCCAAAATCGGTGGATTTTGAGCGGTTTTATTATTTTATTTCATTTGTATCCTCACAAAAAATATATAATTATAACTACTAATACCTCATAACCGATACTCTAAAAATACCTCGTACCCGATACTCTAAAAATATCTCATAACCGCTACCCTATAATTGCCAGGCAAACCCTAAGAAATGTCATTTATTAGGGATAATTTTAAGGCTTGCTGAAGTCACTAGGAACGTAGAAATCAATCTTGCAGAGAGAAATCACTAGTGACGAGTCTAAGAATGAGCTAAAGGTAAATCTAAGGATTAAAGTAATTTTTCCAGGAAGTTAATGCAGAAAATTGAGAAGTAAAAAAATATTTATTTATGGTTGGAAAGAGGAGAGACTTATAATAGTGCTAGTGTGCATCAAAGAAAATGTGAAATATTAAAATAAAGGAAATTTAAGAATTATGGCTCATCATTTCTATATAATTTTATATGGAAAGAACATTAAGTAAATATGGAAAAAAAAGTTGATGTCGTTGAAGTTATTGGTTGTTGAAGTTAATAATAGGTGTTTTGATTAAAAAGGTTTGGGTCATTGAAGTTATATATGTCCTAAGAAAAGTAAATAGGTAAAATTGTAGAGCATGATATCCCAATATGAGGTTCCACCTTTCTGAGGCCATCGTCTAATTTTGGTAATTTGATTAACCAAATTACGAAGATAATGTTTGATGAACATAGGAAAGCACTGTGATATCTATTTTCAGAAATAAGTGCAAAAAGGTTTTAGAACTATCGGAGAATCATGTTAGGCACATTATTAGACTTTGGAAAGAGTCACGAAGCTAAGAATGTAAATGCTGGCTTCCTTGTAAATTTTATTATGAAAGAAACTTCTGCCATAAAATTTTTTGCTTGCTAAAACAATTTCTGATAAAATAAGAGAGTGGAAATATCTACATACAATATTTAATCATTTGAGTGTTATTTGAAGATAAGAATTTTTCTTTATTACAAATTCCATGTGAAGGATCAACACCCTTCCTCTTTACTTTGTGATGGATGGATGTACTAAGCAGTTAGGACTAGATTCCATGAGATAATGTTGCTTGTTGACAATTCTTATCAGATGATAAGCAAGTTTTAGTCTGTGCAAATTCAATAACTACTGAAACTATCAGGGTCAGCTGATATCAATATGTCGGTCCAGAACTTTTGGTATCGGTTTATACCGACTGACACTGACATGGAGCTGAATCAAGCCAACAAAGACAATGGAAAAAGTAAAGAAAGACGTTAAAGAAAAACCCTGGAGCCATTTTCAAGGAAGATATAGATAAAAAAGCTTAATATTATTTTAGATCATAAAAATAGAAAAAATATATAGTTTCCAATGTACAAATTTGGAAAAATTAGAATGAATAGCATTCAAAATTAGTAGGATCAAGATGGAACAATTTAAATGTAATCTTACCATAACAGTAAAAATAAAAGTCAAAGTGCAATTCATATGAATGGACAAGAGATATACTAACAGTGATCATTTTTGTTAAGTGGATGAATCATTAAGCATGATGGACCAAGTGTTGAAGATGTTCATAGAATTAAAGCAAAGGATGGTTTAATGGAGTTCTAGGTCATCCCGGAAACCGGAATGCCCTCTGATTGAGAAGTTTTTTGGATGGCTATAACACCGCCATGCTTTTTGGGTCCAAATATACTATATCCGAAATAACATGTCTGAAAGTGTGACTTTGTTGTGCTGTTCAAGATGGATGCGGGCTAAAGGAAAAGGGAATCAAGTGAGTACTGTAGCATCTACAATTATTTTGCATGGATGATCCTTCGAAGAACTGTATTCGTGCCCCTATCCTTATCTAACACGGATAGGACACGACACTCACTCATGTCAGATATTGCTTGTTATGTCTAGCTCCAAGGAGATTCAAAATATGGTTGAAAACGATTTTGTATGGTTTTAATTGTGCCAGCCATATTTGAGATTGAGAAGCTAACATTTATTTCTATGAAATCATTTTTACAACTTTTTGGAACCTAGTTATTACACACAACATGAATAAATATGCGCTATTAAGTTATAATGTGTAAAATATGCATGTGTATATATATATATATATATATATATATATATATATATATATATATATATATATATATATACATATATATATATATATATATATATATGCGTGTGTGTGTATATCAAG
The DNA here is from genome assembly GCA_036927795.1 of Iris macrosiphon. NCBI lineage: Eukaryota > Viridiplantae > Streptophyta > Magnoliopsida > Asparagales > Iridaceae > Iris > Iris macrosiphon. The sequence continues at coordinate 82,682,059 of JAYESA010000018.1, forward strand.
ATTCACAGTATCAGAATTGGTATTGGTATCAGACCATTTTCATGAGTATTGAGATCGACTGTATCGGCAAACCCTGTTTAAGATCGGAGTATCATATTTTTTGGTATCGGAAAGTAAATAATTATTAATAAATCTTGAAAAAATAATTTTAGACATTTAGGCATAATTATAAGTATTTTTTTATGTTGTTTCATGGTAGTTTTGAAATTAAATTAAAAATAATAGTCACCTTTGTTGATTGGTTTAATTGCGATATATAAGTTTTCTTCATTTACTTCCTTACTGGTTAGTCTTTTTCGTTCAATTTGTTTGCCGAATTGATTTGGAAAGAGACCCTTGCCACGCCCCGATTTTCACTAAATCGATAATCGTCCCGGCCCCAGGCTTGATGTTGTGCAAGCGTAAGGCGTGCGCGCACAAGGCCTAGGCGTAATGATATACTTTAGAAACATATGCAACAGAGTACGCAAATGAGATATCACACATTGGGATATAGAAAACTCCTCTTTATTGATAATGAACATCTGGTTACAGACTCTTGACTCAAAAGTAATAAGGATGCCGCACGGGCATACAACATGGACACAAAATGAGATAGCCGATCCATACATTATATCCCTTACTAATATTTCAAAAGAGCAAACCACCTTAGGTGCGTGTTAGCACCATCGCCTAGGAGCTCCCGAAAAGGTATGTGCGAGCTCATTGAGATTATGTACTTGCGCTCCAAAAGTCACAAACACGAACGCGCCAGATCAGTGGAAGGTTGGGGGAAGCTTCAGCTCCTCGCCGCGTCGCCTTGGCTCGGGGAACCTGCTGCAATGAGGGTCAGTACTTCGAAAAGTACCGGTGAGGGCGAGCTAACCCAACATACCAAATCGACATCATATTCGTATGAACATGCAACCTTATTATTATGTGATCTTTCTTTCTTGTCTTATTTCAATTCTTTATATATACAATAGAATGGAATGACATAACAAAATGAGCCACCGTTCGGTGACTTTACCTGCGATGCTTGCAACGCAGGTAGCGAGCCCCGCTACAAACTCTCACCTCACCCGTGCTAAGTTGCTAGCAAGACTAATTTTTGTTCCTCCTGGGACGAATCGGCCCCGGTGTCCCGGCGACCGTTTGTAGGAGTTAACATACGATATACCTTGTGCACAAGTTGTCCATGACCATTGACGATCTAAATACTAAGTTAACGTACGAAGCATTTTAAGACATCAACATGAACAGAACTACTTTAGCACAGTGCGATGGCATAGTCTACTAGATGATATGATAAATTTATAAGTTATGGACTACCCATTGAACAGTTATAGATGAATAAGTTCTAAGTACAACTGAACACAAAATAGCTGCATGTGTAGCAGACAAGTAGGCAACAATGTGACCGTAAAATTTTTTATGTGACAAGCATTAAGTGTTTCAAGTTTACTTCTTCTTTTATCTTGACTAAATTTATTCTTTTGGTATCGTTGATCGGAATGCACAAATGAGTCAATTTATTAGGAGTGAAGACTTGGAAGAAGTGCACAATTTTGGGTGTAAGGCCACTCACAAGTTGGTGAATCGGGAGAGAGAAAAGGGAGATCTTCAAGACTTTGCTTGCGCGTCGCCTACACGATCACCTGCATGCACCAACAAATGATTAATATCTCCTGCTTCAGTCTCAAGGATTCGATACGAAATGCAAAATCCAAAGAATGAAGACAATAAAATCCATCAAAACCGTTCAAGAAAATGCAAGTCACAAAATTAACAAGAAAGCAACCAAGCGGCATCGAAAACAAGAAAAGAAACCAGTGCAACGGAAAGACCCCTCTCGACTCTACCGTCGAGTCCTTCCTTGAGGCACGATTCGTTGAATGTAGGACCTGATTTCGAAGAAACCAATCCATAACGAGGAAATAATCTTGATTCAATCTGTCCTAATCGAATGATACCAAGTATTTCTTAGCCGCGCTCCCCGAATCGGGGGAATGGGGCACTACAACCCTCGAGTCGGTGTTAGTCAATATCGGTATCGGATCGAGACATGCCAAACTATATTGATATCGGCCAGATCGGATAATTCTATACTTAAGTCATCTTTTATTCGTAACATCTATGTGATTACATATTCATCTTGCATGTTTAGCATGAAATATTTGTAATAGTATAGTTCATTCTCAATGCATAATTTTTTTTGGTGACCACATAATTTGCTAATCAAAAAAAGTTTATTTTGGGTGAACTTTTGTTAGGAGTTTTGACAATTTATATTAAATAATGAAAGCCATAAAGTAAGTCTACGTTGTGTGTTCAGGATCATATTGTTGCATATAGCAGTGGTTGATTTGCACTCTGTAACTGGTTGCCTGATACGTGCAACGAAGGGTGCATATATTGAGAAAATCAATTTTCTGTATAGTTTGGCTTTTTTGTTTCTGAAGAATATAAGTCAAACAATCAGATTAAAGTATATATCAAATAACTTAAGTAAGTCCTTTGCACTGCTGGAAGATGGTCAATAAAAAGTTGAATACATTCAGTCACGGTCTGCTTGACATTTTCATCATGTTGATAAGTTTTACTCACAAGTTTCATGCTCTTTTATCCATGCTCGACATTTCAGTGTATGGCCTAAAGAAGCAGCAGAGAGAGAATTAGAAAAATATGATATAAAGCTGGTTTATTTCAGGAACAACCTAAGGTTTTAGCAGAAATTAGTAACCCCATGATATTGATTGTTCACTTAACTGTCTTGTTTTTAACTTCCTCATAATGATATATAAAATAGTTAAAGATTCAAAAATAAAATAATAGAGTAATAAAAAAGAGAATGCTCCTTGTGCGGCTCCTCTGCTGCCACTGTTCTAAAAGGAAGCCGCCTAGACCACTTAGGCGCTAGGCGGCTGGTGTCCGCCCGATGCCCGCCTAGACACTTGCCTTGTCCCCTGACACTCGACTATGCATGTTATGGGATTTTATAGACTTTTTATACAACTTTTATTATGTTTTTTTTGAATTTTTTTAAAATCTTTTGAACCGCCTACATCTAGGCGGATGCCACCACCAACCAGTTCCTTAAACTCGGGTTTAGGGATTTTTGCCATAACCTAGGAGTCACCATACTCTGGCATGAAGGTATCAAAGGAGTTCAACAAATACATTGACATTGGTGACCCCACCCATCACCTGATAACTTTTGTAGCGATTGTTGTGGACTTGTCCCTTTAAAACTCTTATGCAAAATGAAATACTACCTGAATCATCGTAATTAAGTGAAAATGACCGACTTATCCATTTTTAAATCCATACTTGTTTAGGTCTAAACAGGATGCTTTTTTCATTCTTCAGGTGAAATTAGTACCCGCCTAACCCCTAGATAAAATGGTCTGGTGCTTGATTGGTTGTAAAGATCCTATGTTATGAGAAAATTATTTTTTAAAATAATTATTAATCTTTTTAGTATGAAGCTTACATGAAATCAAATGGTGCTTTAAAGAAGTCCTCTTTCCTAAGCTTCAGAGGAAAAATAATGGTGCTTTAAAGAAGTCCTCGCTCCTAGGTTTCAAGGCTTCAGAGGAAAACAATTTGAACTAGACTCGGTTAACTAAAATATGTATTATCCCTATGAGAGATCTTATCGACCTAAGATGAAGAGAAAGGTCTATTTTTTTAGTTATTCAGTTAAGTCCATGATTAGTTATTGGAGCAAATAGCAACAAACGTTTTCTTTGTCCTTAAAGAGCACTACCACTTTTTCCCTTACACCACTTCACTTGTCTTTGTTTTTTTTCCTATTTTCTTTTCAACTTGTCTAAATCCAAAACAGCGAAATTAGACTGGCCAATCTCTTATTATTATGTAGTATATATCGAATCGAATGATTTCCCAGCTCGGCAGGTACTGGGATTAAGAAAGCCAAATATTTTTTTTATTATTCTCAGCTACCAGTTATAGGAGCAAACAAAAAAATCAATCATACTCTTTCCTGTCGTGAGCTTGAGGACCTCCTCTTTCCCTTTTGCTCTACCTAGTGCTCATACGGTTATCAAAGTGGAGAATGGTTGTAATAGGTACCACGAGCGCTCTGTTCGACTGTCCCACATATCTATTAAGAAGCAAGTGTAGTTCATTGGTTCACCAGATGCTCGTATCTCAAAGATCGTGTGAGTGTGCAATTATGCTTCAGATGCTTCGCCATTGAAGTCCTCAATTTGGAAACTTATGACTTTCTGGTCAGAGATGGGCCTCATTCTCAAATGAGCTTCAAACTCTTTGTATTTTAAGTTAGAAAATAAACGCACAAGATACATGCCTAGGAAAAGAATCATAAGAACTATGTTTGTGAATCATACGTTGGACAATTTTGTTCCTCGTACAGCTCGGGACAAAGATCGGGGAAGTTGAGAAAAGATGGGGAGATCCAACTTCTGTATTCATAAACTGTATCCTTAGAATGATCTGGAAGTCGTCCAGGTGCACCACATTAAATGGGTTTCTATCTCGTTATTCTATGCCCAATGACTTGGATTAGTTTTTTTGCTATTACTTATTAGCTATTCAAAGCATGAACCACCGATTCATAAATCTTATCAACAACATAATTTAGTGGGTGAAGAAATCGAGAAGGATGTGGTTCATAGCATTGAAACGACACATTTGAAGTAAAATTCATTTTGTAAACCCCCTCGCCCAAAAATAGGTATCTTGTGTGTTTTTTTATTTCTTGTATTTGTTTTAGTTTATTTTTTTAATCAAATAAAATCCAATAATTTTATTAGGACACTTTACCGTGGTTTGGACATTAATAATATAGGATGGCCCCAAAATCTGTATCGCCCATCATAGGAAGTAGCCTACACAAGAGACACTACCTGTAGGATCCTTTCATGGCATATAAATTCAATCTCTTGGTGTTAGTATAACATTAGTGTAACGACCATAGATTAATTATTAAATATTTAGATAATATATATATATAATTTATTCGTGATTATTTTTCTATTCCAACTTCCTACAATTACATCCCATAATTTTTCGTGTCAAGTTAGGCATTTTTCCTTTTTATAGATGTGCATATTATTTACTATTATCCTATTTTTTGGATAACCATTTAATTAATTACTTAGTTAATACAAGTACTTGATTTATATAACTAATAAATGTTAAATTATTAATTATAAAATATTTTGTGTGTAGTATTTTTATTAAAACTTTACAAAAGTAAATTTTTCTAGAATTTATTTTGTGTGCAATATTATTTTTGGATTTTTTCTCATTTATATATGTAAATATATGTTAATAAATATATAGTTAATAATAATAATAATAATAATAATGTTAGTAATAATAGTAATAATAATAGTGATAATAATAATATTAGTATTAGTAATAGAAATAAATAAAAAGAAAATAAAAATAAAAATAAAAACATAAACATAAAAATCTAAACCCTAATCTATTCCCTAACTAACTACCAACCCACGACCCCTATTCCTAATCCCCCCCACCCGCAGGAACCCCCTTCTAGACCCTCTCTCTCTCTCTCTCTCTCTCTCTCTCTCTCTCTCTCTCTCTCATATATATATATACACATATATTATCACAAAAACTCTAAACCCTAACCCTAGCCCCGACGCCGGCGACCACGCCCCGACCTCCGGCCGACCTCGATGCCGCCCCCGCACCGCAGGGCCGCCGCACCGCCGTGGGCCGCCGCCGCACTGCCGTCCGTCCACCCCGAGCGCGCACATGTGCACAGTTTCGTCCCTCTCTTCAAGGTATCATATCTCCCTCACTTTTAATTCTTTTTGCGATCAGTTTGTCCGTGTACGTTTCCAACCTAACCATCTAGGGTTTTTATTTAAGCAGGACAAGTTTTCGTGTTCCGGATTGGTCAAAAAATCGACCAAAAAATGGACGAAAAACTGACCAAAACAGTCCAGAAACTTCAACCCAAACCCCCATATTCACATCCAATTTTCCATCAACCTATTTAATATTTTTAAAAACTAATTGAAGTGTTTTCTCTCAATATAACCGAGAATTTTTTTGTTCTTTTAGTTTTTATTAATTCGTGTTATGTGTTAAATTATTCGGCCTCCAAAACGACCAAAAACTTTATAATTTAAAATTAAAATTTTGTGATACGGAGTACGCCCCGCCAAACGGGACACCTCATCGTGTACCAATTGCATCGAAAGGCGCGTATGATATATCCTGATGTGTGGACTTTTGCGGAAGTTGATTTGGACGTGTGTGCGCGCCGGAATCAACCCGTATCCGTAAAAAGTCCCTATATAAAGTCCCTATATCGTGACTTTTACAAAACACCACCCATTTTGTGTACGCTCGTCAGAATATGACAAAACTTACGCCATTGGATTCGTGGTATCACGCTGGTCCTGTGACCCAAGTTTCACGTAATTCTGAGATAGTTGACCAAGCCGTCTATTCTTGGGCCCCACGGTTTGACTTTAAGGGCGAATTTGTGATCGGTTTACCGAAATTCAAAATTGGACATACCATTGAGTTTGTATCGACGTTTAGAATTTATTTGACCTATAATTTGTCCTATTTAGAGACCTTTACCTCTGGCACATATTTTGGTGCAAAGTGGCCCACATGTGGACCCCGCTTTGACCCAAAATTACCGTTTTGTCCCTATGTCCAAATTGGACGAAAGGGTGGGCTTTTCTGGCTATCTCGTTGATTCTGAGAACATTGGTGATGTTTATTTCAGCATCCGAAGATGTTCATTCGGATGTCATGATTTCTGATCCCTTGTGCTTGACGTCTAGATGCTTACACTACGCAGCTTTCTTGCCAGACAAGTATACCTTGCCTTGTTGTACTATTTAAATTCAGAAATTATTTAGTTATATGTTTATTTGTTTTAATATTATATAACTACGCGCATCCAAGAAAGACTCGGGTGCATTCAATGAAGGCGTTGACGTTAGGACTTGTGTTTGACCTAGTGCCTAGTGGACGCACCTAAAGTTGTGGAGTTATCAATATGATTTCCCAGGCCTTGACACGTATCATTGCACGTCACAGAGTGAGTTCATGTAGGGATGCGTGCTTCATACTCGACTGGCCATCGGTGTGAGCAGCATGTGTGATGGTATTTAGCTTAGTTGTATATTTTTTTAGCTACTTGCATTATAGTACGAGATGTCCATGTTGTGGTCGCAACTTGTACATTGGCATTAGGCTGGGAGGACAACTAGTAGGCGTATGAAATACACACATTGGAATCCGTAGTATCCGAAGGAGCCACGGATCCAATGACTTCCTTTATTCAAATTCCATGTTCTATGGAACGATATGGATGTTATACTATTCAGATTCCACGTTCTAGGAATGATATGGACGTTATACTATTCAGATTCCACGTTCTACGAAACGATATGGATGTTATACTATGCAGATTCTACGTTCTTCGGAACGATGGACGTTACATGTACAGATGCTATGCTCTTCGGAGTGTGGACGTTATGCCTACACCTATACATACATACCAAGGTTGTCCTCACATTGCATTCACTTAGATGGTTAGCACACCCCCTTTATTTATTCAGTATTTACCTTATGGCATGCTTCTATGTATCGTGTTACGTTCCTCTGAGGACCTGGTCCCTTTCCAGGTGTAGAGGATCATGACTATTCGCAGGAGCAAGGATCAGGACTTGCTACTTCGTTATCTTTCGAGAAGATCTTCTCTTTGAGCCTCATTGTTCATTAGATGTACTTATTTTATTTCTCTTATATTCTATTTTGGTAGTGGATTTGTCTCCACCCAACTACTTGTTCTTATAAAGCATCTTATACTTGATTCAGTTATATAGTTGATTGGTTATTCATTTATATTTGATTCTGTGGATGAGATTTAGTTATGCCTTGTGACCTGTGACAAATATATACTACTTGTGAATTATTGTTCATAATATAGCGTACGTATGTGTTATGGTTTCCATATATTGGAGTTGCCATATACATACAGCGGACATGCTTACATTTTCCTAGTCCTACGTATTTTTGGACTGGGGCATGACATATTTTTAGTGGTGGCCCATGTAGGTCTAGAGTATATTATCTCGGTTACGTTACAATACCGAGCAAGCCTGCACCTAGTATTAGAGTTTTAGGTCTCATCCACATTTGACTATAACTCACCTTCCTTCCAGTCCATTCTATTTAAATAATTTCATCCTGCTTGATTCATGTACTTTCCTAATAGTTTCTGGAGTATAGCCTTCTGCTAGAATATAGGAATCCTTGTTGTTAGGATAATAATTAGGGTAATATTCCTACTAAGAATACAACTAGAATATTGAACCATCACTAAGTTTAGAATACCTAATGAACCCTAGCACCCCTTACCTATAGATTAATTAACCATTATCCCTTGATATATTTATGAAGGACTTGAGAGTAGTATAGACACTACTAGGGTTAGTTAGAAATTGGACCATATCATTTGACCCTAGCATTGAGGAACCAATAGAAATCCAAGGTTGAATATTAGGACTAAACCTAACTTTCATAGTGAGATAGTATTAGAGAACTATATATTTAGCTTATTGTCTTGATATTAGCAGAACAGTACCTTAGGAAGCCAAGAGGAATGAATAGAACATTTTCCTTTATCATACCTCGAACACAGAGATTAGCATACCATATTTTCTTAGAAAACTATGATATTATCAAGAGTCTTTCTATTTAATTTTATATCTTGTTCCTCCGAAACCTTAACACTCGCTATTTGTGCGACGACTAAAACTTTTCCTTCATCTTTCAATTCGTGCCACCTACCATTCTGATTGTAGGCTAAGTGATTTCCTTTTATGATAGGATATATAGTTTGCTAGGATTATAGTTGTTAATCTTGAATTTTGAAATTATGTGCTTAGTAGTGAGAACTTGATAGTTGAGTTATTCATTTAGATTATGATTTTATGATTATCCTTTAGTTTTAAATCAAGTAATCTGTTCCACATATCTCCATATAGGTTATATCCTCTTTCACTTGAGAGCCAGTAACTTCTTCATTCTTAATATTAATACTTTTGTTCTATAAGCACTATGATTAAGACTTAAGATGACCATTACCTATATAATGCAATAGGATACCCTAATAGGTACCAAGATCTTTCCTCGTGTACCCCGATAAGAGTTTCTACTTTATTTACAAGGACAAGGTTATTTTATAGAATCTCCTTAAGATAGTTACACTATTAGTTTATTCTTGTAAGTTGGGTAGTATGCCTCATAACCTAGTATCACAGTCCTTTTTGACTCATTAATGAAGTGTAATTAAATGATACCAACTATAGACTTGCATAAGAAGATAGTGTTTATCCAGACTGTAGAACTCAGAGGCCCATACCCCCATTTGGTCGACTAGAGACTTAGACAAGAAGTTAGTTTGGCAACTGTAGAGGCACAATACCGGACGAGTCTTATCTTCTTTATGAACTTGAATTATTTTGCACCTTCTTTCATCATAATCCAGCGTACTTATATTTTTTGGACTACCTCGACTTATGCTGCTATTATAGCCTAGTTTTACAAGCTTATTCTTTTACCGAGCTTGTTCATGACATATGTATTATTGGGTGTACACAATAATATAATTGTCTAATTAGAATCAGTATATTATGGTCTAGCTAACCTTAGTACGCTTGGTTCTCTCTTCACATGACTACTTTACGTGGTTTGAGATATATAGTTGACTAGTAGACAAATATACTTGCCCTCTAGACAGGTCAGAGCATATCATATCAGGTACATAACTATTCTGATATGAACATGCGAATAGAAATTTACCAAAATAAGATTTCAATCCACAACTGCCATGACAACTCTCTTTTGAATTCTTAAAATTGCTTTGAACCCCGTACTTGTATTCTATCACCTTCTCCTTGAATTTGTTATTGTTGTTTTCCGTTTTCCCCTATTTCGGAAAGACGAACGCTCGTGCTTGATATAAGTTTGATACACGGAGAGTACTAGATATACCCCGTAGGCCAATCACATTACTTTATGACAATCTTTTGTAATTAAGGGCACACCACATGTGAGATATTTTGTGTGTTAAAAACTTTTGAGGATTGAATAACACGATTAAATAATTTAAGGAAGTTTTCTTAAGTGTATAGCCTTATGTGATAGATGGGTAAATTCGAAGTTGGGTAGAAGTTGTATTGTCAACTTGAGGTAATTTGTTTTTAGATTGTGATCAAGTAAGATTAGATTGAGAGATTTAAGTCGTTTTAATTTTAAGAAATTTTTAGAAGAATGATTAAGATGATGAGTATTTAAAAAATTTTAAAATCTTGATATTGCGGACCAAATATTTATACTTTGAGCACATGATTTAAATTTTCAATATTGAAGATGGAATCAACGATTTAAATCTTGAGAAAAATAAATAGAACTCTAAACATGAACATTGGTGGATTGAGTTCAAAATTTTATAATTTTATGATTTGAATTAAAAGTTAAATTTTGATTGTTGGATCACCTATTTGAAATATTAATGATAGAAATTGGATTTAAAATTTGAAGAGTACAAAATTTGTCACGCCCCAGTCCCAAAATACGTAGGACTAGGAATACGTAACATGCCAGCCGTATATATACGAACTCCAATATATGGAAACCATACACACACGTACGTTGTACATGAATATCAAATCCACTAGTGGTAATATACTGTCAATAAGTCACACGCAATCTATATCTCATCCACAGCACAAATAAATAAATAAATGAGAATAAATAACTGAATATCAAATAGGAAGTCTCAAAGTATGATAGTCGGATGGAAACAAATCCACTGCAAATCGACTATACTAAAAATTTCTAAAAGAGAGAAGAGATCAAACTCTAATATAAGATAAATGTCCAACAAGAAAAAGCAACTAGAATATCCATCAGCTACGATGGATCAAAGGTACTCTGAAGATAAGACCTCCTCAGTCTAGTATGAAGCGTCAGGTCCGGGTCCGTACTCCTGTGGATACTCCTACCCGTCTATATCTGGAAAGGGACCAGGTCCTTAGAGGGACGTAACAAGATACATATAAACATGCCAATAAAGTACTGAAAATAAACATCCAACGGGTCACCTAATCATCTATGTGAATACAGTTTGAGAATAACTTTCCAACAAGTGGGCTATATGGCTAAAATAGGATTGACATGATTCTCTTAGAGATTCAGGGGCCTACAAAGCATGTCATCTTTTGAACGACAGAGGCCGCCTGATAATATATAATATATAGTGGTCATCATGACTGTGCATCTCCGGCGGAGCGTACGGGTTACACAAGAAAAGTACAAAGGAGCCCAAATGCCTCACTTGTTGTTCTCCCTACCCCATTCTCTAAGCATGTCATGTCCATGACACGATGATACCTCTAAATAACTGCCAGGTCTACTAGCATGCAAAGTTTATATCAGCAGTTATCCCTATCCGTCGCACGACCTATACATACCAGTAGCCAGCCGATTACGCAAGTCCGTGTCCTACATGTGACTCACACTCGTGTAAGAATAGTGTCATGGCCAACGAAACATAAGAATGCCTCATGATAATGGGGTGGGTCTCATAGAGTAGGTCCATATGCATATATATAATAAAAACAGGATACGACGTCACCGTCGTTGCACCCAAGTTCCCTTGGACGCGCAGTTTATATAGGAATTTAAAATATATGAATTAAATGACAGAAATAAAACATGCATGCATCATATGGAATATAATCACAGTACAATGGCAAGGTATACTTGCCTGGCAAGCAATCTGTATAGTGTAAGCGTCCAGATGTCAGGTACACAGGATCAGAAACTAAGGTCTCCGAATAAACGTCTCCGGACGCTGAAATAAATATCACCAACATTTCTGGAATCAGCGAGATAGCTAAAAAATACTACCCTTTCGTCCACTTTGGACACAGGGGCAAAATGGTAATTTTGGGTCAAGTGGGGTCCACATGTGGCCTACTTTGTACCGAAAAGCGTACCAGGAATAAAGGTCTCTAAATGGGCCAAATTATAGGTCAAAAAAATTCTAAATATCAATACGAACTCAACGGTATGTCCAATTTTGGATTCTGGTGAGCCGAACACAAATTTGCCCAAAAAGTCAACCGTGAGGCCCGAAAATAGGCGACTTGGTCAACTATCTCGGAATTGCGTAAAACTTGGGTCACAGGACCAGCATGATACCACGAATCCAATGGCATAAGTTTTGTCGCATTCCGACTAGCGTACACTGAATGGTGTGATATTTTACAAAAGTCGCGATATAGGGACTTTTATGGATACGAGTTGATTCCGACGCGCACACACGTCCGAATCAGTTTCCGCGAAAGCCCATACATCAGGACATACCATACGCGCCTTTTGGTACAATTGGTACACGACGGGGCGATCCCGTTTGGCGGGGCGTGCTCCGTATCATAAATTTTGAAGGTTAAAAAATAGGTTTTTATGATTTTTAATCCAGTTTAATTCTGCATACAACATCAAATAAAATATTATAATTGACAAAAAATAATCTCGGTTATATGGTGTTCATATAGCAAGAAGAAAATCTACGTTTGGATCTCTGTGGTGGAAGATACGAGTCCTTAAACAGGGGTGGTTGCAGCAGTTTTTCTGAAGTTAACGTTGTAGTTTTTCTCCAACTTGGTCTCAGTTTTCGCCTAGGGTTATGCGCTGATCGAAAGAAATAATACGCAGAGTTGGAAGAGGGATAGGTCATGAACATACCGGTCAAGACGGGGTCGAATTTGGTCGAGCGATGGAACGAGAATCAGCGCCTGAACAGGGGTAAGTCGCTGTCCATTTTTTGTGCGGTGCGCGCGGGATGACGCGAACGGCGAGCGGCTGTCTCCGGCGGTGCTGCGGTGGTCCAGGCGACGGTCGAGGAGGTCGACGGCGGCTCGAGATTGTGGAGACGGTAAGGGTTTAGGATTTGGGTTTATAATGGGTTGTATATATATATATATATATATATATATATATATATATATATATATATATATATATATATATATAGGTTGAGAGAGGGGGAGTTTACTCGCGCGGGGGGGGGGGGAGGTTTACTCGCTGCTGTTGCTGCTGGGATTTGCTTAAGCGGGTTAGCGGGTAGGCTTAGGGGAATGGGTTTAGGTTAGTAGTTTTTTTTAGGGTTTAGTTTATTTACTTTAATTATTACTTTTCCTTTTTCTTTCTTTTTTTCTATTTATTAATAATATATATATATATATATATATATATATATATATATATATATATATATATATAATTTCCAGAAAATTATATTTGTTCATAAAAATAATCTTTATCCTTCCACAAGGTCTCCTACATAAAATAAAATAAGGTAAAATAATAGTTTGCTCCATAAATCTCTAAATGCATATTTATCTAGTAGTTAAAATCCAATAAATTATATTTCTTCTAATTAACTAATAAATACTATGATTAAATTAAATGATTAATTAAATAGTTAATACGGTTTTAAAATTAGGGGTTTTATATTCTATCCAACTTATAAAAATTTCGTCCTCGAAATTAAAACTAAGCCACGATAGAAAGTCAAAGATGGTATAAGATAGAAATTATCAAAGTAAATTCATACCTTGGTCTATGAATAGATATGGGAAACGTTTGTGCATATCGTCCTCGCGCTCCCAAGTGGATTCTCCTGGTGCACCATGCTTCCATGCCACGCAGACCAAGGAAATCGACTGGTTCCTTAACACTTTCTCTCGACGATCAAGGATTTCCACGGGTTGCTCTTGGTATGACAAGCTCGGCCCAATGGTAATCTAGGAATGGTCGAGAATATGACTGCTATCTGCCACATATCGCCTAAGATGTGATACATGGAATACATCATGTACTCCCTCAAGTGAAGGTGGTAGCGCAAGTCGATACACCACGTCTTCTACTCTCTCTAGCACGTCAAATGGTCCAATATACCTTGGGCTCAACTTGCCACGCCCTCCGAATCGAATAGTGCCTCTAGTAGGTGATATCCTCAAGAAGACATGGTCGCCCTTTTTAAACTCCAAGGGACGACGATGAAGGTCTGCCCACTGCTTCTGCCTATCTTGCGCTGCTCGCTAGTGCCCTTGTATCTTCTTCACTGTCTCAACGGTGTTGGCTACCAACTCTGGTCCCAGAATCTAACGTTCTTCCATGTCACTCCAATACACGGGAGACCTACACTTTCTTCCATACAATGCTTGAAACGGAGCCATCTGGATGCTCGCTTGATAGCTATTGTTATAAGAAAACTCCATAAAATATAGGTGGTCCTCCTATGATCCTCCAAAGTCTAACATACAAGCCCTCAACATATCCTCCAGTGTCTGAATAGTACGTTCGGACTGTCCATCTGTCTGCGGGTGGTAAGATATACTGAACTTCAAATGAGTCCGAAGACTCTCTTGCATGCTTCTCCAAAAGTGCGATATGAAATGCGAATCCCTGTCTAACATAATGCTGACCGGAATGTCGTACAACTTCATGATTTACCTCATGTATAAGTCAGCCAAAGCTTCTATAGACTAGCCAACTCTAGAAGGCAAGAAATGGGCTGACTTGGTGAGTCGATCCACTATTATCCATACTGCATCTCTCCCACTTGGGCTCTTGGAAAACCCGTGACAAAGTTCATAGTGATGTGCTCCCACTTCTACTCAGGAATCTGAAGTTGTTGCAATAAACCTGCTGTTCTCTGATGCTCCGTCTTTACCTGCTGACAAACTAGACATTTAGCTACAAAGCGAGCTATCTCTCTTTTCATCCAATGCCACCAAAAGTGCTATCGTAAGTCACGGTATATATTGGTGCCTCCAGGATGGATAGAATACATCGAACTATGAGCTTCTGCCATCAGCTCCTGTTGAATCTCTCCATTGGGAACATATAGAGGATCACCACATCGTAATGTCCCATCATCATGAATGCACAATCCCATCTGCTCTCCGGGCTGTCTTTTCTTTCAATCTCCTGAATCTGGTATCTGTAGGCAAAGCTGCCATGATCCTCTCTACTAGTGATGACTGTACTTGCAAGTTGGCTAGTATCCTATCTGCTCTGGGTAATATCACTTCTATGCCAAGCTCTTGCAAGTCCTCCAATAATTCCCTCTGTGTTATCAAGAAATAAGCTGCTGGTTTCCGGGTTAACGCATCTGCTACTACGTTAGCCTTGCCTGGGTGATAATGTAGCTCTATCTCAAAATCCTTCATCAACTCAAGCCACCGACGTTGCCTCATATTTAGCTCCTTCTGCATGAAGACGTACTTAAGGCTTTTTATGGTCTGTATAGATCTCCACTCGTTCCCCATATAAGTAATATCTCCATAGCTTTAGAGCAAAAACAACGGCTGCAAGCTCCAAGTCATGAGTTGGATAATTCTTCTCATGTACTCGTAACTGCCTAGATACATATGCAATCACCTTGCCATGCTGTATCAACACGCATCCCAAGCCTTTTCTTGATGCATTACTATAAATCACATAACCTCCTGATCCTGATGGAATAGTCAATACTGGTGTTGTGGTCAGTCACTTCTTCAACTCCTCAAAAGTGGCTTGACACTCGTCGGTCCATACGAACTCTTGATCCTTCCATGTCAACCGAGTCATAGGTGCTGCTATCCTTGAGAAGTTCTCCACGAACCGTCGGTAATATCCCGCAAGTCCAAGGAAACTTCTCACCTCTGATGCTGATTTAGGAATGGGCCATGTCTCGACTGCCGAAATTTTCTCTGGATCAACAGAAATACCCATCTCCCATAATGACATGCCCAAGAAACGAGACTCTGTCCAAGAAAAACTCATATTTACTGAGCTTCGCATATAACTGCTCCCTCCTCAATGTCTCAGAATAATCCACAGGTGTTTCTCGTGCTCCTCGTGGCTCTTCGAATAGACAAGTATGTCATCTATGAAGACGACCACGAACTGGTCCAAATACTGATGGAATACTCGATTCATTAAGTCCATATAGATAGCTGGAGCATTGGTCAACCCAAATGGCATGACCAAAAACTCGTAGTGTCAATATCTTATTCTGAATGCGGTCTTCAGGATGTCCTGCTTCCGTACTTTCACCTGGTGATATCCCGATCTCAAGTCTATCTTCGAGAATACCTTGGCTCTACTATACTGATCAAATAAGTCGTCAATGCATGACAATGGGTATTTATTCTTCACGGTCACTATATTTAACGCTCTGTAGTCGATGCACATACGCACTGATCCATCCTTCTTTGGTACAAACAATACTGGTGCTCCCCAGGGTGATGTACTTGGTCGGATGAAACCTTTCTCCTCTAATTCTTTCAACTGTGCCTTCAGCTCATCCATCTCCTTCTTCGCCAATCTATAAACATGCGATGCTATGGGTGCTGCTCCTGGTGCTAATTCAATTGATAATTCTACGTCTCTGTCCGGGGGTAGTCCTGGCAATTCCTCTGGAAAGACGTCTTAAAATTCTGAAATAATAGGATGATAAATAATGTCGTCCATTGCAAGCTGCACACCATCAAGAACTTCTGTGGATCCTCGTGTAAACTCAAGTTTCGGCTAGCCTGGTACCTTAAAAATAATGCTTCCTCCAAAACAGTCGAAGAAAGCGTGGTACTTGCTTAGCCAGTCCATTCCAAGTACAATATCAAAAGTTGGCATAGGAAGGACTAAGAGTCGGGCATTCATCTCTCTGCTACGAATCACTACGGGACACGATCTACAAATTCGACTAACAGGTACAACTTTTCCTCCGGTGAGAATTCTAACACAACTAGGTAAAGGTGTAGTGGCAATATTATGTTTGGCAATAAATAGAAGATATGAATGAGTGGGTGGCTCCCGTATCAAATAATGTCACAGCAGGAAAAGTAAAAGCAAGAGTAATACCTGCTATGACATCAATCTCTTGATCCAAGTCATCCACTTCTAGTGCAAAAGCTTGCCCATTCCTCTGTGGTAACCCATGACTAGCCCTCGTGTACTGATCCTCCTGAGTAGGTAGCGGTGGTCCTCGCTGAAATCCTCCAGTTGCTGGGGGTCGAGGTGCTCCTGGTCTAGTCATCTGCTAAACTGGCTTCGGTGCGGGAAGTGCTAGCCTCTGTACTGGCGGTGGAAGTGTCACTGTCTACTGCATTGGACAGTCTCTCGCCATATGCTGTCCGGAACCATACCTCATACATTATCCTAAGCGAGTCCGATAGTCTCTCGAAATATGTCCGCGTTTCCCACAATAATTACAGTAGGGTTTCTTCAAAATCTGGTACGGTCCTGCTCTGTGCTGATGCTGCTGTTGTTGTGCCAAAGGACGTCTGATAGGCCCTCCTTGCTATGTCCTTGTTGGTCCTTGTTGTGTCTTCAGTTGACCTCCTTTTCTCCTGCTGATGGTCTCTTGTAACCTAGCTTCTATCAATAATTCGGCATAAGAGATCCCGGACTGTGAGCTAGTATAGTGTTGGAGCTCCTGAGTCAGTCCGCGGTGAAACCTCTTAGCTTTCGCCAAGTTACTCGATATCAGGGCAACGCCATATTTACTAAGGCGACTAAACTCTATATTATACTCATCAACTGTCTTATTCCTCTACTCCAGATGAAGAAACTGATCGTACAATACGCCCCTTATAGTGTCCGGAAAGTACTTCCTCTTAAAGTACTCCAAGAATTATTCCAAAGTCTAATACGTACCCAACTGGAGCTCCATTGATTCCCACCAGTGATGAGCGTTACCATCTAGCAGCGTTCTTACGCCTGTCATCCATAGATCTGTAGGTAGCTGCGATGCTTCTAATAACTTCTGAGTGTGAGTAATCCAGTTCGTAGTCTCCTCTGGGCTCTTAGTGCCTTTATATGGCTTGGGACCCATATGTATAAAGTCCTTGACTGAACCAACTCTGGCTCACGGTACTGGAACTAGTGTCTGAGCTGGTACAGTTGCCTGTGCAGCCATCCTCTCAAGTGCTGCCATAAATTCTTGCCTCTGCTCTGCCGCTTGCTGCCTTTGCTCTGCAGCTAGTACGGCTGCCTGTTGTCTCTGTTCCTACATCATCATTTGGAAGAATTGGAACAGTTGTGTCTGGCCATCCTGCGGTGTCGATGATGCTGAAAGGGTCCCATTAGGTGATGCAGAAAGGTCAGATAGAACTGGATTGTGAGTCTGTCTATCTGGCCCCGGAAGTCTAGGAGTCGTCAAGGTATACCCACGAGTTTGGCCATTGACTCCTAAAGGTGTGTCACCTCCGGAGGCAGTACATCCACTACACGAATCCATCTCTCTGCAAGAGGTGGTCGAAATAATTAGAAGAAGTACATAAATCAAACATGATGCAAGCATTTAAATATGATAGTTGAAAAGGAAGATGAGTTTTAGTCAAGCGTAGATGAGATCCTATATTCTACTCGTATACGCAGGCTTGTTCGGTACAGTAACGTAACTGAGTCAATATATTCGAAGACCTGCATGGGCCACCACAAAAATATGTCACGCCCCAGTCCCAAAATACGTAGGACTATGAATACGTAACACGCCAGCCGTATGTATATGAACTCCAATATATGGAAACTATATACACACGTACGCTGTACATGAATATCAAATCCAATAGTGGTAATATACTGTCAACAAGTCACACGCAATCTATATCTCATCCATAGCATAAACAAATAAATAAATGGGAATAAATAACTGAATATCAAATAGGAAGTCTCAAAGTATGATAGTCGGATGGAAACAAATCTATTGCAAATCGACTATACTAAAAATTTCTAAAAGAGAGAAGTGATCAAACTCTAATATAAGATAAATGTCCAACAAGAAAAAGCAACTAGAATATCCATCAACTGCGATGGATCAAAGGTACTCTGAAGATAAGACCTCCTCAGTCTGGTATGAAGCGTCAGGTCCAGGTATGTACTCCTGTGGATACTCCTGCCCATCTATATCTGGAAAGGGACCAGGTCCTAAGAGGGACGTAACAAGATACATATAAACCTGCCAATAAAGTACTAAAAATAAATATCTAACGGGTCGCCTAATCATTTACGTGAATGCAGTTTGAGAACAACTTGCCAACAAGTGGGCTAGCTGGCTAAAATGGGATTGGCATGATTCTCTTGGAGATTTAGGCGCCTACAAAGTATGTCGTCTTTTGAACGACAGAGGCCGCCTGATAATATATAATATATAGTGGTCATCATGACCGCACATCTCCGGCGGAGCATACGGGTTACAAAAGAAAAGTGCGAAGGAGCCCAAATGCCTTACTTGTTGTTCTTTCCATCCCATGCTCTAAGCATGTCATATACATGACACGATGATACCTCTAAATAACTGCCAGGTCTACTAGCATGCAAAGTTTCTATCAGCAGTTATCCCTATCCGTCGTACGACCTATACGTATCAGCCGAGTACGCAAGTCCGTGTCCTACATGTGACTCATACTCGTGTAAGAACAGTGTCATGGCCAATAAAACATAAGAATGTCTCATGATAATGGGGTGGTCTCATAGAGTAGGTCCATATGCATATACATAATAAAAACAGAATACGACGTCACCGTCGTTGCACCCAAGTTCCCTTAAACGCGCAGTTTATATAGCAGTTTAAAATATATAAATTAAATGACAGAAATAAAATATGCATGCATCATATGGAATGTAATCACAGTACAATGGCAAGGTGTACTTGCCTGGCAAGCAATCTGTATAGTGTAAGCGTCCAGATGTCAGGTACACATAATCAGAAACTAAGGCCTCCGAATAAACATCTCCAGATGCTGAAATAAATATCACCAACGTTTTCGAAATCAGCAAGATATCTAAAAAATACTACCCTTTCGTCCACATTGGACACAGGAACAAAATGGTAATTTTGGGTCAAGTGGGGTCCACATGTGGCCCACTTTGTACCAAAAAGTATGCCAGGGGTAAAGGTCTCTAAATGGGACAAATTATAGGTCAAACAAATTCTAAACGTCAATACGAACTCAACGGCATGTCCAATTTTGGATTCCGGTGAGCCGAACACAAATTCGCCTAAAAAGTCAACCATAGGGCCCGCAAATAGGCGACTTGATCAACTGTCTCGGAATCCTTTGAAACTTGGGTCACAGGACCAGCGTGATACCATGAATCTAATGGCACAAGTTTCGTCGTATTCTGACGAGCGTACACTAAATGGTCCGGTGTTTTACAAAAGTCGCGATACGGGGACTTTTTACAGATACGGGTTGATTCCGACGCGCACACATGTCCGAATCAGTTTCCCCGAAAGCCCATATGTCAGGACATACTATACGCTCCTTTTGGTGCAATTGGTATGCGACAGGGCTGTCCCGTTTGGCGGGACGCGCTCCGTATCGCAACTTTTGAAGCTTCAAAAACAGATTTTTCATAATTTTTAACCCTGTTTAATTCTGCATACAGCATCAAATAAAATATTATAATTAATAAAAAATAATCTTGGTTACATGGTCTTCACATAGCAAGAAGAAAATCTACGTTTGGGTCTCTGTGGTGGGAGATACGAGTCCTTAAACAGGGGTGGTTGCAGTAGTTTTTCTAAAGTTAACGTTGTGGTTTTTCTCCAACTTGGTCTCAGTTTTTGCCTAGGGTTACGCACTAATCGAAGAAAACTAATACGCAGAGTTAGAAGAGGGATAGGTCATGAATATACCGATGAAGACGGGGTCAAATTTGGTCGAGCGATGGAACGGAAATCAGCACCTGAACAGGGGTAAGTCACTGTCAATTTCCTGTGCGGTGCACGCGGGATGATGCGAACGACGGTCTCCGACGGTGCTGCGGTGGTCCAGGTGGCGGTCGAGGAGGTCGGCGGCGACTCGGGGTTGTGGAGATGGTAAGGGTTTAGGGTTTGGGTTTATAATGGGTTATATATATATATATATAAGTTGAGAGAGGGGGAATTTACTCGCGTGCGGTGGGGGGGGTGTTACTCGCTGCTGCTGCTACTGGGATTTGCTTAAGCGGGTTAGCGGGTAGGCTCAGGGGAATGGGTTTAGGTTAGTGGTTTTTTTAGGGTTTAGTTTATTTACTTTAATTATTTCTTTTCCTTTTTCTTTCTTTTCTTTTCTTATATATATATATATATATATATATATATATATATATATATATATATATATATATATATATATAATTTTCAAAAAATTATATTTGTTCATAAAAATAATCTTTTATCCTTCCACAAGGTCTCCTATATAAAATAAAATAAGGTAAAATAATAGTTTGCTCCATAAATCTCTAAATGCATATTTACCTAGTAGTTAAAATCTAATAAATTATATTTCTTCTAATTAACTAATAAATACTATGATTAAGTTAAATAATTAATTAAATAGTTAATATGATTTTTAAATTAGAGTTTTACCAAATTCATAAGTTGAAAATAGGAATAATATTTGATTAGAATTATTTTCTAGAGGAGATTGTGATAGGTTGAGATCATGATGTAAAATTTAATGTGGCTTATTTAAATGTTGAAGATGTCGTATAGATTTGACTTAAATTTTGATGTTAATAATTTCAAAATCGAGAATAGATTGCAATAGGTTGAATTTTGATTTAAACAATGGTTATTTTAATTTTGAAGTGATTGAGATGGATTTGAATATGTTTCTTTATTTAAATTTTTGGAAGAGATTACGATTAACTTGCCTTATATACGAATGTGAAGGATTTAGCAAATCATGCCTTATTTTTAATTTCGATGACGAAATTCTTTTAAGTTGGGTAGATTGTAAACTCCCTCACCCAAAAATAGATATCTTGTGTGTATTTTTTATTTCTTGTATTTATTTTAGATTATTTTTTTAATCAAATAAAACCCAATAATTTTATTAGGAGACTTTACCGTGGTTTGGACATTAATAATATAGAATGGCCCCAAAATCTGTATCGTCCATCATAGGAAGTAGCCTACATAAGAGATACTACCTGTAGGATACTTTCATGGCGTAGAAATTCAATCCCTTGGTGTTAGTATGACATTAGTGTAATGACCATAGATTAATTATTAAATATTTAGATAATTTATTTATGGTTATTTTTCTATCCCAACTTCCTACAATTACATCCTATAATTTTCCGTGCCAAGTTAGGCAATTTCGATGTGGAGGAGGGACGCCTAGTGCCTAGGCCGCCTAGAAGCCGAACATGTTTCTTTCCCTCATACTCTCTTGTAACAACTTCTATAGTGTTATACCATAATAAAATAATTAATAAAAGAAATCAACAGATATTCTATTACTATCATGATTCATGAAGATACCATCATCACTATTTTATAATAAAACACACTTAATAAAGAAATCATCATATCCATAATACAAATTTGAAATTTATAGTATTTTAAAAATTGGCCTAGGTTACCGTCTAGGCGCTAGGCAGCCGTCGGCCGAATCGAAAACCACTTGTTCGGCCCCTTGTGCACCTGTTTAAACATATTCGAACCTGTTCGAACATGTGCGGCCATATACGAATTTTGAGATTTTTTTTTTGATTTTTTATACTTAGTTGTATTGTGGATATGTTGTTTGGATTTTAAGATTGGATTTGAATTTGGATTTACCACATTGAAATTTCAAATTTGTAATATAGATTTCAAAATTCAAATTTTAAATTTTAAAAAAATACGAATTGTATTATGGATTTAGAATATGTTTAGATTTTAAATTTCATATTTGTATTATGGATTTCAAATTTCAAGAAGAAGAAAAAAAAGCGCCTAGGATAGGTGCTAGGCGGTCCTCCGTCGCACCGAATTCGCCTAGCGAATTGTAAAATACTGAAAATTTTAATGTTCTAAATCAAAATCCAATATTAAAATTTGAACATCCGCATAGGGCTGAACAACCGCACAAACCCGCTGAACAGGGAGTTTTGGGTTTGGCCTAGGGCTAGCTCCTAAGCGGTGCCTAGGTCGATTTTAGAACACTGGTTAATGGATATGTGTTTGAAGAAACAATAATGCAGCACAACTCGGTTCTTGCAACGTAATTTACAAGCAACTAGAGAGTTTGACCATCCATTTGATTCTCTCCCCTCATTTATCTCCTTTCGAGTATTCACATACTACTAGCAATGGCAACAACTGATTTTAAAAACGGAGGGCCACCATGCCCACCACATACACCAGAACAATCATGTTTTCTTTTCTTTTAATCACAACAGTTGATGCTCTTCTTTTCTTGCTTTTTATTGTTACATGCCTTCAAAACTTCCATAGTCAAATTCTTGTTCAAGTATGACACAAAATTGGGACCAATTAATTCAATTTTGATTGTACCCAAATCATGTTTTGTGTTGTATCCACCTCACCAAATTGTGGAATCATATTTCTAATAGGGTCTGAGTTTTATAATTATTAAAATGTTTATGCATTGTTAGTAATGGCCATGTCATATAGGACAATAGGATTCAGTTGTGCTTGGATTTAGAGGCTGATGTATAAGGTTCCATATTTGGTAAGGAGCTAACTAAATCAACACCCTAATTCCTACAACTAATAATGTAAGGTCGGCATGAATTTGAAGCCAACTATAAAACAGAAAATCTCCGATCAATTATATAATGAGAGCCAACATTAGAAACTATTGGTTAATTCAGAAATAGCCAACAAATTAGCATCCAAGCTGACGTCAAGTGGAGACTATTTCATACTTTAAGATCGCGACGGTGACGGCTTCGGAGAGTTCTTTGGAGAGCTTTGTAAGTGACTCTTGAAATTCTTGTGAGTTAAAGAGTTGATGAGTTTTGGTGAGCATATTAGAAGTGGGTGTAATTCCTCCGTACCTTTGTATCTCATCTCTTTAGGATAGTAAAATCTCTTTATTACCTTTACCCGTGGATGTAGTCCACTTGGGGTAAACTACGTCAAATTTCTCGTGTCCTTTACTTTTTCGATTTTGTGTTTACTTTTCTATCTATCATATGTTTTGGTTAGCGATCTACTAACATCCACACAATAAATTGGTATAAGAGCAAATTTGAACACATGATAATTAGAGAGAACCAAAAAAGCTTCAAACGCAAAATCCACCTTCTTTTCTGAGAGAAATAAAGATAAACAAATTTTAACGTAAAAGATTCCAAAGAATACTCTCTTGAGAGAATTTAGAATAAATCTCCTATGAGATATGATGGAAAGTGTGCTGATGGAAGTCTGGTCTGCGTGCGACTGCTTTGTTCCATTAACGATCCAACGTCAAGACTCAAGTCTTCTTCTTCCTTGTGAGATGATGTTCGGTGGATTCTCCTAGGATGATTCAGAATTCGTGCAACGAAGGATATACGGAGAAGTCTTTGAGAACTCTCCGAAGGAGTTAGGGTGCTCGTTGATAGTCGTGTGAACTTGGCTCTCAAAAGAAGAAAAGTAAGAAACTTGCTAAGTTCTTTGGAAGAAATGAGGGAACTTCCTCTCTTTCTTGCACTTGCCAATAGCCAAGGGTTCGATCAAAAAAATCCAGCAATTGATTAAAGCCAAACAAAGAGGATAGAGATTTAACCTACTAGTGGGCCATTTATAGAGTTACCAAGGGTGTATTATCTATGTTGTACTGGACGCTAGGCGAGGCGACATTAGGCCCGCCTCGCCAAGGCGCCCGCCCAGATTTTCTATATTTTTTTTTCAAGTAGCAGCAGCATGTAACAACTACTATTCCAACATACGTGTAACCTTCATATTAATTAGACAAATAAAATTAGTGCTTAGTAGTTAAACCTTTTAATCAAGAATTTAATTAGGTTAATGAGAAGTCAAATTTAATTTGGATTGTTCTTCATAAGAAGAGAAATCCAAATTGAATTGGTTAATGGCACAATGGTCAATTCACCAAAATAATATCTTGACAACTTACCATTTCCCTCTATATAAACAACTTTTCACCTCCTTCACTCACCATCCCTCATCTCTCCTCAACCCTATTAGCAAGGAATAGGAGTTCTCCTTATAAGGTAACCCATGATCCTCTTCAAATATTGCTAACTCTAACTAGGATAAGTGTACACACACACATACACACACACACACACACACACATATATATATATATATATATATATATATATATATATATATATGTGTGTGTGTGTGTGTGTGTGTGTGTGTGTGTGTGTGTGTGTGTCAAGTGGGAGGGGGAAGAAGCACTGCTTGTACAACAAGCTGTGGCTGCAGTAGCTGCAGCAAACAGCAGCACAGCAGCAGCAACATGCAGCACAGCAGCAAGCAAACTATATGTAACATATGTGTGTGTGTGTGTGTGTGTGTGTGTGTGTGTGTATATATATATATATATATATATATATATATATATATATATATATATATATTATACTATATATGTATACTATATACATAATTATATATATACTATATATGTACCTATATACATACGTATACTATATTCTATATGTACCCTATATATGTAACTATATATGTATACTATATTGTATATATATATATATATATATATATATATATATATATATATATATATATATATATACACTCTATATTATCTATATATATCTTATATATATATATATATATATATATATATATATATATATATATATATATATATATATATATATATATATATATGTGTGTGTGTGTGTGTGTGTGTGTGTGTGTGTGTACTAAACATGTATCTATATATGTATACTATATTGTATCTATATATATCTTATATATATGTGTATCTATGTATTTATATATGTAACTATATATATGTATCTACATATATGTATATCTATATATATGTATCTATATATCTATGTATCTATTTATATATATGTATACTAAATATGTATATATATATCTTATATATATATATGTATATATGTAAAATATATATGTAACTATATATATGTATCTACATATATGTGTATCTATATATATATGTATACTAAATATGTATCTATATATGTATACTATAGTGTATCTATATATATCTTATATATATGTGTATCTATGTATATATGTATCTATATATATATATATATATGTATACTATATATGTATCTATATATGTATACTATATGTATCTATATTCTTATATATATATATATATATATATATATATATATATATATATATATATCTTATATATACATTATTTTTATATTTAAGTTTTTATATAGATATTTGTCCCATATATAGCCAGAAATAGCATAAAATTGACCTAAAAATCTAGTGGGTTAAATCTAATTAATTATATTTCACCAATTAATGTGAATTATTCATGATATAGGTTATCTGGATCCCGTCACACACTCTGACTTGTTTTATCCACTTTAGACCCAAGGCGAGTACAATCTCTGATGGTTTTCTTACTGATAATTTTTATAACACATGTAATATTGTTGTACTTGATTCCTGATACGAAGAAACACAGACTAGCATATCTTGTATTTTTAGACCTTGATCTTGTGTAATACTTGATATTCGTGTGATTCATGTTTGCTAGTCGGGACAGAAAAATGCTAGTTTATATGTGATCATACCCATAAATCATGTGCAAATATAATTTATGTGCAAAGTCTAACCATACACTTCACGTATGATTAGTCGGCTCCCATTGTGCAATCCTAAGTTGCTCACATAATCAAACTAGTATTTGAAAACACTTAGTGACTATATATAGATTTTCTTGTTGATACATGGCATATTTTTTGTTTATTCATTTTTTCTGTTCATTTCTTACCATGCCTTGATATCAGTTTATTTATCCATCATGTAATACTTTTTTTATCACTGTTTTATAGTCCTTATCATGTATTGAAACTGCTATTAGAATTGTACTCGTTCAATCCTGACTGGATAATATTTCAAGTAGCACTTAAAAGGACCTGTGTCCCATCTAATATGGATTTTTTTTTGAGAAATAGCTTCGAGCCTGATTTTACCTCCTGGAGGATCGAGGAAGTTAGCAAGCGGGAGACCTACTTATGACAATAGTTAAAGTTTGCAGACTTACTATAGTTGTATGATTTATGAATACAATATTTTGTACTGTAACCTTTATACATATATATACAACATGTTTTCACCTACCTTAGTTTTGTGATTGAGTATAATATATGTTTCCTTTATATTATGAGATGTTAGTTATACAGTACTAGTATTTCAGACAGCGTTCTACCACCGACACTGCAGCGTAGGCTAGACGCGCCCACACACTCATACCCGAACGTCCGGGTGCGGGTCGTGACAATACGACAATTACAACTTTGGTCTCAATAAAGTCATATGTGGATACAATCCTTTGGCTCACAGACAATGTAGCAAATAGGCTACGACTCCAACAAGTATTATGCAACTCAACATAACAGGACTCGACTGTTGGTCCTAACATTGTAGTTTTATGGATAAAAGAGAATGCCAGTCTTGATTCAGTTAGCCTAAAAGAAACACATGATAGTGCTCAACTTTAAATTTTTGGAATCTTTACAGATACCTTGAAGTAGAAAAACCTTGAGATCACCACAGGTAACAACAAATAGTAGCAGTAGCAACAGGCAGCAGTAGCAACATTTAAGAATGGGTATTGTAAAGTATGAATTCAGTCACTCGAGCGCCTAGGCGAGCCTCTAGAATTCCCCAGATCGGCTCTAGGTGCCCGCCTAGGCGTCCGTCGACTGGCACGAAGATATTTTCTACGGGTCGAGGCGAGCATCATCTGACCTGGACGCCTAGGCCGCCTAGGAGTCGCCCATAACAACATAGTGTATTATCCCCTAGAGACACTATAACAACTCGTATGGCGAGGCTACTTTAGTCATTTGGCTGAGCAAACTTATTCGGCGGTGGAGCTAAGCTCCATCCCCTCAAATCCGGGGATTGATACTCTCTCATTAAGAGACTTTAATGTTATCCCAAATTTGTTGGGGGATTCAGTCAAATCCCAATTAATGGGATTTAATTAAATCCCTCCTAAAATCTTGCTCGTAGTATAAGTGCAGCCCACCCATTGGTCGGCGAAGCTAAGCCCATTCTATGGCGAGACTAGAATAGGTTGCTTGCCTCTTTGGAAAAGACGATCCCATTAATATCTCTTTTGAATAGGGATTTATAGTAATCATGACCCATTAAATGGTCATAACAACCCACTAAATTAATGGAGTTGTTAGCCATAAATAAGGAAATAATTATCCCTTAAAATCTTTTCTCGTAATTATTGTTGGCTTAGTTTACGTCTGGCAACGTTAGACAACCTAAAAGCTTGCGTGTATGGAATAGCTAACCTATTTGGTTGATACATAATTTATATGGCGGGCCTAGCTAGTTTGGCTAATAGCTCGTATTTATGGCAGAGCTAGCCAGTGTGGCTGATAGCTCGGCTATATAGCGGAACTAACCATTTTGGCTGATAGCTCGTCCATACGATGGAACTTGTTTTGTATGCTTGTTATTTTTTTCGTGCATGACACAGTTTAGCATATCTAGGCATATTTGACCCATTTTGAGCATTAGATGGATCCATTGGAGTTTAAATAACCATTCTAGTCCTAGGAGGAGGCATGAGCCCAGTGGCATATAAACCGACTAACTGGTTACCTAGAAATTATTTTTTTAAGTGTTAACAAACAGAAAGAATATTTTTTTGTTACGGAAAGTGAAGGTTCAAGATCTGTTAATCCATCAATGATTGCATAAGGCCTTGGAAGGCAAGGTAAAGAAGTCGATAGCGATGTCAGACGCAAACTTCGAAGATATTGACTTGAGAGCACAAATTCTTTCTGTTCATTTATGCTTGGCCGATGAGGTTCTCTACAATATTCTTGGCAAAAAAAAAATGACTACAAGTTTGTGTGCAAAGCTCGAAGGTTGCAGGTTACATGACAAAATATGTGACGAACAAGCTATTTCTAATGAAAAAGTTGCAGGTTGTCCACGAAAGAAGGTACACTAATCTATGGCCACCTCAATACTTTCAATAAATTAATTTTTCAATAGCTTAGCATTGAAGTTTAAATTGAGGAAGAAGATATAGCTTTGATTTTATTATCATCTATGACTTTGTCGTTTGAGAATCTCGTTGCCACCTCTACGAAAAGGATTCGATAAACATGAAAAAAAATACCTTCACTCTTTTTCAAATGAGGTTAGAAAGATGAAGTTCAGATTCACATGTGGAAGGATTGGTAGCAAACAGGACAACCGAAAAAAATGTAGTGTAGTAAAAGAATTTCAAGATACAAATCAAGAGGAAAGTATCTACCGAATTGGAATTATTGCAAGAAACCAGGGCACATAAAGAAGTAATTGTTGGAAACTCAAAGGAAATGAGAAAAGGTTTTGATGCGTAAAGCATAGCAGAAGATCGATCTAAGGACGATGGCCACATAGTTCTTATAATCTCCGGTTGCACATTTATTTCACAAGATTAGTGGATTTTGCATTGGGATATTTCTATTATTTGTCTCCAGATAAAAGATTGTTCACTTCATATCATATGTCCAATGGAGGAGCATTTCTAATGGGTAATAGTGCAGCTTGTAGGATAGTTGAGCTAGGTACAATTCAGATCAGGACACATGAGAGAGTTCCCAGACTTAAAAGAGAATTTGATTTCCTTAGGGTCTGCTTGGTAACGATGTTTTCATCGGCTTTGGGGTGTTTTCGAATCGATCGTTTACGAAAATTCCTGCTTGGTAATTTTTATGAGGCACTGGTTTTGGTCGACTAAAAAATCCTCCAAAACCGGTGTAATGTAATTTTGTGTGGCTTTATAAATATCCCATATCGGTGGGTTTTGAGCATTTTTATTAATTTTATTTCATTTATTTTTGTAAAAGCCTTTCAAAACCGTTCGTTACCAAGCATGAATTGGATTGGTTTAAAAGCTGCTACTTAAAACCACTCAAAATCGGACCTCTCATAACCGTTCATAACCGGTACTCAAAATCCATCTCATAACTGCTACTTCCATAATTGCCAAGCAGACCCTTAGGGTGCTTTGGACCCTCTTGGTCGCAAGATTATAGTTGATGAAGAGTATTGAAGATCCTAAAGGGTGTCATATTTTTTATGAAAGGTAAGAAGGAAACTTATACATGCTTCAAGGGAGCACAATTACAAGTGGAGCAGCAATGTCTTCTTCCACATATGATTTGGACTCTACTCCGTTGTGGCATATGAGATTAGGCCACATAAACAAGAGAGGAGTGGTCAAACTGCACAAGAAGAAACTACTTAATGGAATCAAGACGTGCAAGCTAGACTTTTGTTAAGACACTGTGGTCGGGAAGCAGAGTCAGGTGAAGTTTGCTACAATTATCCATCGTACTAAGGGTACTTTGGATTATATCTATACAGACGTACGGCGACAGGCTCTAGTTGCCTCATTGGAAGGTGCATTATATTTAGTAACTTTCATCAATAACTTCTCCAGAAGGTTTGGGTCTACACATTGAAGCGAAAAGTAGATATATTTGTTACGTTCAAGCAGTGGAAGGTTATAGTTATAATGCACTCATAAATGCGTGAAGACATCAAGGTCAAATAATGGAGGTGAGTATACTTTTAATGAGTTCAGAAAGTATTGCAAAGATGAGGGCATCCTTCACCACTTCACAACACGAGGAGATCCACAGTCGAACGTAGTTGCAAAGAGAATAAGCCAGACACTTCTGGAGAAAGCCTGGTGTTCTCATATTAGTGCTAATTCGCCAAAGGAGTTTTGGGCAGAAGCAATCTCCACTGTATGTTATCTTGTCAACCGTTCTTCGTCTATTGTTATCAGTTGCAAGACTCCATAGGAGGTATGGTCTAGAAAAGCTGATGAATATTCTAATTCGCTTATATTTGGTTGCACCGTTTATGCTCATGTAAAGTACATCCTTGTTGGATATACAGAAAGTGTAAAGGGGTACAGATTATGGTAGACATGATCTACATGATCTACTAGCCATAATGGTTTTTTAGTTATCAGATATGTTACTTTTGATAAGTCGTCCATGTTGCATGATAAAAAATAGACAGTGACTAGTAATAAGAAACCCATGAATCTACTAGCAGAAGTGGAATTAGAAGCTGGAGTTAGAAGCTCCAGATTCAGTTTCAGGAGAAGAGCAAGTTGCAAAACCTCAAATATAATTCAAGAGCCAGTTCAGCATGTGTCGTAGTCTGGAAGACCTCAAAGAATCAGGAAAGGTACGGTGAGATATGGTTTTGAAGATGACCCCTTATGCATTGCCAACTATTGATGCAGAGTTCAAGTTTGTGTTCGAGTTCGTAACCGCTACCGGCGCTGTTAAGAGGTTTGCTTAGAAATTTGGAAGTTAAGCAGGAGATTACTATTGATCATTGTGACAGCCAAAGTGCGATCCACTTGGCTAAGCAATAGGTTTATGATGCAAGGACAACACACATTGAAATACGTTATCACTTCATCAGGGAGATTATTGATGAAGGTGCAGTTGTTCTCAAGGAGATGGATACCGAAAGAAATCCACCAGACATGACGACAAAGCCAGTTATGGCAGACAAGTTCAGGTTGTGTTCAATCTTGGTCAAAGTTCGAGATTAGTGATGAAGTTACTAACGCCATGTTGTTATGGGCGCTAGGGGAGGTGAGGCGAAAGGCCTCCCGTCTCGTCTAGGTCCTGAAACCTGGGTACTTGACTATTGCAGATTTTTTTTTCCTAGCTGCATAATATATTAGACCATAGGCAACCGCTTAGGCAACTATCGCCACAGCCATGAGAAAATTATCCAGGTCGAGGTGGTAGGTTTTTTACATGCACGCCTAGAAAGCCTTGGCATCGCCTGTGACAATGTAGCAGTAGCGCATTGAAAAACATGGTTCTAGATATTTGGGAACTTCAAAAGAGAGATTTGAGTCAAGGTAGAGATTGTCAAAGTACGACTCAAAATTAGAACCAACTAACTCAATTCCTATTGGAGACAACATGTTTCGTGTTATATCTACCTCACAAAATCGTTGAACTATAGGGTCTAAGTTTTCCATTATTAAAATGCTTATGCATTGTGGGTAATGGCCACATGTTATATGGGACGATAGGAGGGAATGGTTGTATGTCATATGGGACAATAGGATTCAGCTGTCCTTGGATTTAACTGCTGATGTATAAGGTTTTCATATTTCATAAGGAGCTAACTAAATCAAGACCCTTATTCCTACTACTACTAATATAAGGTCGGCAAGAATTGGAAGACAAACTATACAAGCAGCAAAGCTCCAGTTAATTATATATACACAATTTATAGTCGCAGCCAACATTAGAAGCACTAGAAGCTATGGTTAATTATACATACACAATTTAGAGTCGCAACCAACACTAGAAGCTATTGGTAGATTTAGAAGTAGCCAATAATTAGCATCCTAACTTCAAGTGGACAGTATGTCATTCTTCTAAAGTCATCCTTGTAAGGTCATCCTTTAAGGTTACAGCAGTGACAGTTTCGGAGAGTCCTCAAAGAGTTTGATGAGTGCCTCGTGTAATTCTTGTGGGTTAGAGAATTGGTGAGTTTTGGTGAGCATGTTGGTAATTTGAGAGTAGCCAACAATTAGCATCCTAGCTAATTTCAAGTAAAGACTAGAGAGTAGATCATCCTTTAATGTCACGGCAGCGACTGTTTCGGAGAGTCTTCAAAGAGTTTGGTTTCAAGTGGGTGTAATTCCTCCATAGCGTTGTTTCTCCTCTTTCGAATAGTAAAATTTCTCGATCGCCTTTGCCCATGGACGTAGTCTACTTAAGGTGAACAACGTTAACTTTTTCGTGAGTTTTACTCTTCTGGTTTTTGTGCGTATTTCTCTATTTATTGGGTGTTCTTGTTGATGATCTACTAGCTTCCGCAACAATTCTCCATATCTTTCGCTTTATTCTTAGCCACCATCATCAATAAAATTGAACCTTTCATCGCTCATATCTCGAATGTCTAGAATTGATGACCATCATAGAATTTTCTTTTACACCAGCAACTTTTCCCTTTAAGCTGCTTAATTCTTTTTCCTCCTCTTTAAATCCTCCATCTTTGAAGACACCAAAAGGCACTGCAAGGCATGAGAGTCATGGTGACAATAGGCAGCTTTCACTACTCCATTACCTTCTGTGTAAGTAAAGATGTTTGACAATTACTTCTTTAAATATGTTTACGTTATACTATTGCATTTAAATTATTTTTGTCAAGACACATTTATGTAGGGTATATTTAGGGTTGTCAATATGAATGCCTGATACTTAGACAGTGATATACTATTTAATGCCAGACCTGAATGAGATATAAAACTCTCATCTGATTCGAAAATCTTGATCGCGATCCATTTATCATGACGAATAATACAACAGATCAGATACCCAAGCTACTTGAATCATTTTCTTCCATCCAACTTTGTTAAGGGTCACACTTAATGTAAGATTTAACAAAAAAACATATCCTCCTTTACAACATCAATCCAAGTTATTTAAGACTTACCCTAGTTCTAACATCTAATTTAACTAATATTGTACTGCTCTTAGCATGTGCATTGCATGTTCAACCACCTAAGACAATATTTTTTCTTATCCTCAATTGGCATCACTTACAACTTCCTAAAAGATGCACTTATGTTTTATCCTATAATTTGAATTTTCAACATATTGCCACCCATCAATATTTGCATTCCTATTAGCAACGCTCCTTTTATGGAAATGTCCTCTACCCAACACTTTTAATCCAAAAAACATGTCTGGTAGTAGTTGTTTTATAAAGTTCTTTGAGGTTAAAAGGATATCCTGCAATCATATAGTACTCCAAATGTGTCACGTCCCAGTCCCAAAATACGTAGGATTAGGAATACGTAAGCATGCCAGCCGTATGTATATGGCAACTCCAGTATATGAAAACCATAACACATACGTACGCTGTATTATGAACTATAATTCACAAGTGGTATATATTTGTCACAGGTCACAGGGCATAACTAAATCTCATCCACAGAATCAAATATAAATGAATAACCAATCAACTATATAACTGAATCAAGTATAAAAAGCTTGATATGAACAAGTAGTTGGGTGGTGACAAATCCACTACCAAACTAGAATATAAGAGAAACAAAATAAGTACATCTAATGAACAATGAGGCTCGAAGAGAAGACCTCTTCGAAAGATAACGAAGTAGCAAGTCCTGATCCTTGCTCATGCGAATAGTCATGATCGTCTACACCTGGAAAGGGCCAGGTCCTCAGAGGGACGTATCAAGATACATAGAAGCATGCCATAAGGTAAATACTGAATAAATAAAGGGGGTGTGCTAACCATCTAAGTGAATGCAATGTGAGGACAACCTTGGTACGTATGGGTAGGTGTAGGCATAACGTCCATACTCCGAAGAACGTGACATCTGTACATGTAACGTCAATCGTTCCAAAGAACGTAGAATCTGCATAGTATAATGTCCATATCGTTCCGTAGAACGTGAAATCTGAATAGTATAACGTCCATATCGTTCCGTAGAACATGGAATCTGAATAGTATAACGTCTATTTCGTTTCGTAGAACGTGAAATCTGAATAAAGAAAGTCATTGGATCCGTGGCTCCTCCGGATACTACAGATTCCAATGTGTGTATCCCATATGCCGACCAGTTGTCCTTCCCGCCCAATGCCAATGTACAAGTCGCGAACATGACGTAGACATCTGGTACTATAATGTAAGTCGCTAAAGAAATATACAACTAGGCTAAATATCGTCACACGTGCTGCTCACACCGATGGCCAGTCGAGTATGAAGCACGCGTCCCTACATGAACTCACTTTGTGACGTGTAATGATACGTGTCAAGACCTAGGGAGTCATATTGATAACTCTACAACTTTAGGTGCGTCTACTAGACACTAGGTCAAACACAAGTCCTAACGTCAACGCCTTCGTTGACTGCACCCGAGTCTTTCTCGGACGCTCATAATTATATAATATTAATATAAACATGCAACTAAATAATATCAAAATTTAAATAGTACAACAAGGCAAGGTATACTTGTCTGGCAAGAAAGCAGCGTAGTGTAAGCATCCAGACGTCAAGCACAAGGGATTAGAAACCATGACATCCGAATGAACGTCTCCGGATGCTGAAATAAACATCAGCAACGTTCACAGAATCAGCGAGAAAGCCAAAAAGCCTACCCTTTCGTCCAATTTGGACATAAGAACAAAACGGTAATTTCGGATCAAAGCGGGATCCACATGTGGGCCACTTTGCACTGAAATACGTACCAGAAGTAAAGGTCTCTAAATAGGATAGTCGATACGAACTCAACGGTATGTCCAATTTTGGATTCCGGTGAGCCGATCACAAATTTGCCCATAAAGTCAAACCATAGGACCCGCAAATAGGCAGCTTAGTCAACTATCTCAGAATTGCGTGAAACTTGGGTCACGGGACCAGCGTGATACCACAAATCCAATGGCACAAGTTTTGTCATATTTTGACGAGCATATACAAAATGGGTGGTGTTTTACAAAATTTACGATACGGGAAATTTTTACCGATACAGGTTGATTCCGGCGCGCACACACGTTCGAATCAACTTTCGTGGAAGTCCACACGTCAGGATATATCATACGCACCTTTTGGTGCAATTGGTACACGATGAGGTGGTCTCGTTTGGCGGAACGTACTCCGTATCATAAATTTTAATTTTAAATTATCAAGTTTTTGGTCATTTTGGAGGCGAATAATTTAACACATAACACGAATTAATAAAAACTAAAAGAACAAAAAACTCTCGGTTATATTGAGAAGAAAACCCTTCAATTAGTTTTTGAAAATATTAAACAGGTTGATGGCAAATTGGGTGTGAACATGGGGGTTTGGGTTGAAGTTTCTGAACTGTTTTGGTCAATTTTTCGTCTATTTTCTGGTCGATTTTTCGACCAATCTGGGACACAAAAACTCGTCCCGCTTGAATGAAAATCCTAGGGGGTTAGGTTGTGAACGTACACGGATAAACCGCTCACAAAAAGAATCAAAAATGAGGGAGATATGATACCTTGAAGAGAGGGAAAGAACCGCGCACATGTGCGCGCACAGGGCGAACGGCTAGCAGTGCGGCGGCGGCCCACGACGGTGCGAGGGCGGCGACGTCGAGGTCGGTTGGAGGTCGGGTTGTGGTCGCGGACGTCGGGGCTAGGGTTAGGGTTAGGGTTTAGAGTTTTTGTGATAATATATGTGTATATATATATTAGAGAGGGAGGGAGAGAGGTATGGGAGGGGGGTCCTGCGGGTGTGGAGGGGGAGATTAGGAATAGGGGTCGTGGGTTGGTAGTTAGTTAGGGAATAGATTAGGGTTTAGATTTTTTTCTTTTTCTTTTTCTTTTTCTTTTTCTTTTTCTTTTACTAATACTATTATTATTATTATCACTATTATTATTACTATTATTATTATTACTAATGTTATTATTATTATTAACTATATATTTATTAACATATATTCACATATATAAATGAGAAAAAATCCAAAAATAATATTGCACACAAAATAAATTCTAGAAAAAATTACTTTTGTAAAGTTTTAATAAAAATACTACACACAAAATATTTTATGAAAATATTTTATAATTAATAATTAAACATTTATTTTGTTATATAAATCAAGTAATTATATTATTTAATTAACTAAGTAATTTATTAAATGCTTATCCACAAAATAGGATAATAGTAAATAATATGCACATATATAAAAAGCTTGCACAGGATATACCATATATACCAAGGATTAACATCTCATGACGAGATCCGGATATACCAATCCGTGTAACCATATGTCAAGAAAACATGGATATCTACACTAGATACAATGAACATAAAGGATATCATAAATGAGAAACTATCAGAGAATGTACTCGCCTGAAGTCCGGTAAATAGTCTCACAGATGTCTGATATGGTGCCTCGAAGACCTAGATATGGAATACAACATCAATACAAGGTTTCAGAATGAAAATAAGTTAAACTAGTCAACATCTAGGTCATATAGCAATTTCTAAGTCAAAATAGTCAAACTAGGTCAACTCTAAGTCAAACTACCTATTTCTAGATTGCATGAGTCTAACTCAATGATGCTGGGTTCATAAACTAAGAATCTAGGTCACACTAGTTAACTAGGATACTAGAAAGTCAATATGATACTGTATCGTAAGATACACGTCTAAAAGATATGAAAATATCATATTATGTATATACAATTAATATTAATATACTAGTCCTAATTACAAATGCTAAGTGGATACCTTGGTTTTGAACCAATGCAGTATCACACCACTAAACACCCATCTCAATACCCAAACCCAATATCTTGAGTATTGGCCAATACCTTGACACTTACCTTGGTATCTCAAGATAATGACACTCTATTATATATTAGCTACCCTATCTAGTGACTAATATATATATATATATATATATATATATATATATATATATATATATCAATCGACTACAACTACTAACTAATCACTAACTACTAATATAACTAAAACATATATACATAACTATATGCATCTCAATCTAATATAACCATAAACTATTATGCACTAGCTAACACAACTACTATACCATGCTAACTACAACAATATACATATATACATACTTACACACCTATCACAACTAGATTATATATATATATATATATATATAACACTATTACATAACAATAGGTATACGTATATGTATAACTAGTAGCTAGTAATCAAGGCATTTATGAATTTACTAATCTACCAACAAGTTTATATAGATAACTAAATATCTAGGTAACTAGCTAACTAACCCAACTATCTATTAACTACCAACAAACTAGATAGAAAAAAATACTAACATACCTTATTGGCCATGCTCGGATACACGTTGCTGCTCAACACTGCTGCTGCTAGTGTTTTGCTACTACTATTGCTAGTGTTTTGCTACTGCTGCTGTTAGTTCTCTGCTACTGCTGCTGCTAGTATTTCGGCTACTGTTGCTGCTAGTTCTCGGTTCAATGCAGGTGCTAGACCCCCCCCCCCTTCACACACAACACACCATAATGCACACCTATATTATGTATCTATCCGTATACTATCTAAGTACTTATATAAATATATATAACCATCTCACTAGTAGCTATAATATACACTCACCATACATCTAAATACATAAACATATCCATACATGGATACATAGCCAAGTAACATACACACATACCTATATATAACTACCTCTATGTATATAAACATCTAACCATCCATACCTATATGTCAATCCATGTATACACCTCACATATAGGTATCACACACGCACGCACGCACACACACACACACACACACACACACACACATATATATATATATATATATATATATATATATATATATATATATATATATATATATATATATATATATATATATATATATATATATATAATCTATATGCATATATACACTCTCCATAAATATATATATAATCATCAACAACATACATAGCTATGTGGATAGTATATATCAATACTCATATATACACATACCATATGAACAACACAAGGATACATATAACTTTATATATATATATATATATATATATATATATATATATATATATATATATATATATATATATATATATATATATATATATATATATATATATATATATATATACTATGATAATTAATATACATATTAGCTATGAATAATGCATATTAAATATAAAATACAATACAACAAATACGTGGAGTGCATCGCACCCGTATCATACTAGATCTATGATATGCTTGTGACACGAGTCCACCACACAACCAAACGTACTCCGAAGGACACGAACAAGTCTAATATATTATTTATGAACAATATGAAGAGTCAACACATATCTACGTGTCCGTGTCAAAATGTGATATGCACAAAGTCCCGTGTCGGAGGAAAAACTCCTAATTCAATATGTATCACCAAATTATTGGGATAAGACCTACACATACCCAATTGTGGACACGACACTAACCCCAAACACACAAACACATGCCAAGTTGATCTATAGGACCAATTGACAAACACAACAAGTGTCAATTTTAGAATTCTACCAAAACTGACACAAAAAGTACCATAACTTTCTCAATAGGCCTCCTATGAACTCAAATCCAAATCTTATGGGTAGCCTATGCATATGGATTGATTTCTCATGGTTAATTATCAGATTTAGAACCTAAAAGAAGGGGAAAAACTGATTATAGCTATTGGGAGATAGATTCCCAATGCAACCTCCAAATATGATAAAATTGGCCTACAACTTGTAGATCCTTGCTCCTCTTTGTAGATCCTTGCTTACTCCTTCTAGATCCTTGCTTCACTAGTCTCCAATAGTGATTTAAGAAGAAATTAGAATAAAATTTGGTAGGAAAATGATGTAGAAAAAAGGGAATTTGGTTGAGGAAAATTCTAGATCTAGATTTGAAATGAAAAGAGGAGAGAGAAACTTTCTCTCCCTCTTAAAGTAGGCCGGCCCCCCCTGCCCCTTCCTCAAGCTACTATGTAATGTCCATTATACCCCTTGGGGCCTCTAAGAAAGAAATAATTAAGGAGGGAAGGTTCTAGTCTAATGATTTAATTAAACTAATCATCCTCCTAATCAATGGGCTTCTAAATTGGCTCAAATCTAACCATTAATACATGTTGGTCCATGAGTCTAAACTAAACTAGTTAGGTCCACTAACACAAGTCCAAACCAATAAACTAACATCTAACAATAATTTAAATAATACAATAAATAATTATACAACATGCAAAATATTTAATTAAATATAAAATTATCAAAATATCATTTCCTAGAAAATATGGTAGTGACAAGTCTACCCTCCTTAAAATAATTTCGTCCTCGAAATTCAAAGACAAAAACTACCCCCAAAAAATAATAGAACATAACAAAGAACATAACATAACTAGGAAAGAATATACCTCAAGGCACAAACAAATATGGATAATGCTCTCGCATTTTATCCTCTCTCTCCCAGGTAGACACCCCCGGAGAATGATGCCTCCAAGCGACGCGTACCAAAGGAATAGTCTGGTTCCTCAGCATCTTCTCTCTCCAATCCAGAATCTCAACTGGCTGCTCTAGATAGCTAAAAGTATGGTCCACCTCTATCTCCGAGTGATCCAACATATGACTAGGATCCGCCACGTATCATCTCAACTGCATGCGACACGTGAAATATATTATGCACTCCCTCCAATGCAGGTAGCAAGTCTAGTCTATAAGCAATTGCACCGACCCTCTCTAGAATAGTGAAAGGTCCGATTAATCATGGACTAAGCTTCTCGCCTTCACCGAAACGAATCGTGTCTCATATCAGAAAAATCCTCAGAAACACCAAACCACCCACCTAGAACAAAATATAACCATAAGAACTTAATCTATAACAAACAACCAATAACAAGCACAAAACAAAAATCTAAAACTATACCTCAAACTCCAAGGGTCTCCGGTGGCTATCGGTCCAATGTCGATGTCTGTCCTGCACCACTCAAAGTCTGTCTCTGATCAGCTTA
This sequence comes from Iris macrosiphon, assembly GCA_036927795.1. Lineage (NCBI taxonomy): Eukaryota > Viridiplantae > Streptophyta > Magnoliopsida > Asparagales > Iridaceae > Iris > Iris macrosiphon. The sequence goes on from JAYESA010000018.1 coordinate 82,722,647, forward strand.
ACCTTCTCCGCTGCATCCACAACCATCCTGGCCCCAGCAAAACTCTCTCTCCAATATCGTCCCATGACAAGGGAGTACGACATCTCTGACCGTACAGAGCTTCAAAAGGTAACATCTCTATACTAACCTGGTAGCTATTGTGGTAAGCAAACTCTACTAAATGGAGATGGTCCTCCTAAGAACCCCCAAAATCTAGTACACAAGTGCGCAGCATATCCTCGAGAGTCTGAATAGTCCTCTCTGACTGCCTATCTGTTTGGAGATGATATGCAGTACTGAACTTGAGCTGAGTGCCCAAACTCGCCTGCAAACTCGTCCAGAAATGAGAAGTAAAACGACTATTCCAATCTGAGAATATGCTGACGAAAACTCTATGTATCCTGATGATCTACCTCATATACATCTCTGTCAGCTTCTCCTTAGACAGACCCACCTTGAAAGGCAAAAAGTGGGCCGACTTGGTCAACCTGTCAACGTTGACCCAAATTGCGTCTTTTCCTCCTGGAGATCGTGGAAGTCCAGACACAAAATCCATGGTAATGTGCTCTCACTTCCGCTCTGGAATGGGTAATGGCTGAAGTAAGCCTCCTGGCCTCTGCCTCTCGGCTTTCACCTGCTGGCACACTAAGCATCTGGATACAAACTGTGCCACTTTTCTCTTTATGCCATACCACCACGCACCCTCTTGCATATCCCGATATATCTTGTTGGCACCTGGATGTATGGAATACTGAGAGCGATGTGCTTCCTGTAACACCTTCTTATGCAGCTTCCCACTAGGCACAGATAATCTAATTCCATGCCGCAAAGAACCATTCTCAGCAATGGTGAAATCATTCTCCTATCCTACTCTCACCTGAGCTCTGATGCTCCTCAGAGAAATATCCTCATACTGTGCTGCCTTGATCCTGTCCATCAACTCTTAGTGTATCTGTAATCCCCACATCTGCATAGCAAAACCAGAAACTATCACCTCAATGCCCAAGCTCTCCAAGTCCTCCAACAAATATCGATCCTGCGTCAAGAATATAGCTACCGGATATCTGCTCAAGGCATCGACAACTACATTAGCTTTTCCAGGATGATACTGCAAAGAGATGTCAAAATCCTTCATTAGTTTCAGCCACCGACGCTGCCTCATGTTCAACTCCTTCTGTGTGAAAACGTACTTCAAGCTCTTGTAGTTTGTGAAGATCTCCACACGCTCTCCGTACAAATATTGTTTCCATAACTTCAGGGCAAAGATGGATTCTGCCAACCCCAAATCATGGATAGGATAGTTCTTCTCATAAGGACACAATTGCCTGGATGCATAGGTAATCACTTTTTTATTCTGCTAAAGAACACAACCTAAACCTTTCCCTGATGCATCACTATAAATAGTGAAACCTCCAGACCCTGATGGCAATGTCAAAATAGGAGCAGACGTTAATCTTTTTTTTAATTCCTCAAAAGCACCCTGACAATCCTCCATCTAAACGAACTCTATATCCTTCCTGGTGAGTCTGGTCATCGGTTCAGCAATCCTCAAAAAATCTTGCACAAACTTCTTGTAGTAGCCTGCCAATCCCAAGAAACTCCTGATCTCTGCTACCGAACTTGGGGTCTTCCAATACTCCACTGCTGCGATCTTCTTCGGATCCACTGAAATACTATCACCAGTCATAACATGCCCCAAGAATTCTACCTTGTCCAAGAAGAACTCACACTTGGACAGCTTTCCATACAACTTATCCTACCTCAGCACCTCCAACACAATCCGCAAATGCTCCTCGTGCTCCTCCTGTGTCTTCGAGTATATGAGTATGTCGTCGATGAACACCACCACGAACTTGTCAAGGTACTGATGGAACACCTTGTTCATCAAGTTCATAAATACCGTCGAGGCATTAGTCAACCGAAATGACATCACCATAAACTCATACTGACCATACCGAGTTCTAAAAGCAGTCTTGGTATGTCTTCCGGCTTCACCTTTATCTGTTGGTAGCCTGATCTCAAATCTATCTTAGAAAATACCTTGACACCCCTCAACTGATCGAACAAGTCATCAATCCGTGGCAAAGGGTACTTATTCTTGATAGTGAGATTATTCAATGCCCTATAATTAATGCACATGCGCACTGATCCATCCTTCTTTGGTACAAATAATACTGGGGCTCCCTACGATGAAGAACTCGATCTAATAAACCCCTTATCCTGTAATTCGTCCACCTGCTTCTTCAGCTCGACCAGCACGCTGTTGTTTACTCTATAGACATGCTGTGAAATTGGTTCTGCACCTAGCACCAAGTTTATAGAGAATTTAATATCTCGATCTAGCGGCAATCCTGGCAATTCCTCAGGAAACACATCCAAGAACTCTGCTATCAACGGATGTGTCAACTCCTTGTCTTCTACCATAGCTCCACAAATAATGCATTCTCTCTACTCTGCAGCTCCTCTAGCAAACTCAAACTCTAGCTCTCCTGGTAGACCAAATAAAACTCTACCTTCTCTATAATCTATACTAGCATGATGCCTACTTAACCAATCCATCCCGAGTACAATGTCGTAGCTCGAAAGTGGCATTACAAGTAGACACGCACTCAACTCCCGGCCTCCCAGAATAACTCTGATCTTTGCAAATATCATTAACCAAGATAATGCCTCCCCCCGTCATGATCTTGCAAGTCCTAAGCAAAGACTCAGCTACCAAACCATGCTTTAGAGAGAAAAAAAACAAATACAAAACTATGGGAAGCACCACTATTAAACAAAGCTAAAGCTGGAATAGAATCAAGAAGAACAGAACCTGCGATGACATCTCCGGGGGGCTCATCCTCCTCGACGGTCATAGCAAAAGCTCGTCCCGGACATGCACCTCCCTGATGCTGATGCTGGATATAATGTTACTATTGGGTCGGCAGCGGTCCCCTCGGCTGTACTGCAGGTGGTCTCGCTTGTGCCCTCGGAGCTGGAGCTGCTTCCTGAACTGCACGACGAGGACACTCTCTCATCTGATGACCTTCTGTACCATAATACAAACAAACTCCCAACCTCCTCCTGTAAACTTCCTAGATATGATCGGGCTCTTGCAGTAGTGGCAAGGAGCTTGCTTTAACTGTCTCTGCTGCTGTGGTGCCTGGTAAAATGGCACCCTAGCTGGAGTCTGGTACTACTGTGGTTCCTGAAAAGGTCTGGATTGGAAATAAGGATGCTTGGCAGATACTGTACTGCTATTGGCCCCCAGAAAAGAATCATGGTCTCTCTTGGGCTTCAAACCCAACTCCCGCTCAACCTTGCGTGCCTCTGCAAGTATCTCCGAGTATGTCTCATAAAAAGACGGAATGAGGATCTTCACTTTCAGTTTAAACCCTCACGAAAACGAATAGCCCGAACCTCTGGCTCTTTTACCAAATACTCTATAAATCGGCTCAGTCTGCCGAACTCTGCAGTGTGCTCCTCCACAGACATGCTCCACTGAATGAGGCTCTCAAACTGCCTCCCCAAGTCTAGCATGTCTGCCCGAGCGAAGAACTTCTTCTTGAAGAGGTCCTTGAATACCTCCCAAGACTATCCTGCGTCAACAAGAATCGGCTCATTCCTAAACCAAGTACGGGCGACGTCGAACAGTTGAAGTCCTACCACCTCAACCTTCAGATCCTTAAAAAGACGGGACACCCTCATAAGATGCTCAATGTCCTTGAGCCAATCATCAGCATAGACGATGTCTTCCGTCCCCTTTAAGACCCTAGGCTCCAGCTTCTTGAAGTCCTGAATATTGCCTGGCCGAAGCTGAGCAACCCGAGGAGCAAGCTGCTGCTGAACCGGAACTTCTCTCTACTACGGCACGAGCAAGCTGATGAGCACTCTCGATGCCCTGTCGCAAGACGTCGGTCTGTCTCTGATGTGCCTCAGACTGAGCCCTCTGTGCCTCCAACATCTCACGAAATAGTGTAAACATCTATGTCGCATCTGCTGGCACAAAAGATGGAGGTGGAAGTCCCTCAGATACAGCTGGCACAGTCCTCTGAGTAGGTGGTGGACCTCCGAAAGCAGCTGACACTCCAATCACCGGAAAAGTGACTGGTGCAGGCCCCCGGGACGTCGCAGACCTCTCAAAAGCTGCTCTCCCCTGCTGCGATCTAGTCTTAGGTGGCATCCTGAGACAAAGTGAAAGAAAGAATTAATATGGCACATGATGTAAGACACTCAAGGAAATGAAATTTTAAAAGATCAAGTATCAATATCAAGAAAGAATAGTTGAATGAACCAAAAGAATTTTTCTAGATGTGATTAAGTATTCTCAGCCTATAGCCTATATCTTATATCCTGAAACAGGCTCGTAATAGCACTCAATTCAGAGCACCACAACGAATCGCACTAATTGCGACCTCGAAGACCTGCATGGGCCATCACTAAAAATGTGTCACGGCTCGCACCCGATGTAAGGGTACAAGTCAGGCACAACGCCCAGCCTACGCTGCAGAATCGGCGATAGAATGTTGTTTGGATAATCTATCTAACAATATAATAAGCCACAAATAATATCAATATACTCAATCACAGATCTAAGATAGAAATGAGCATGAACAAGATAAATAATAGAATAGTCACATACAACTCATGAATCAAATAATAACATCAATGAGTATGAAGAAAACTAAACAATAAGCTGGAGACAAATCCAGTACAAGAGAATACTAAGAAGCTACAAGTCTCGGGTCATCTGTCTCAGTCGGGATGAGTCCCTCCTAAACCAGGGTCTCTGACTCTAAGCCCACAACATCCTGAGATCCGTAATGTGTAGGGTACCACTCCTCAATGTCATCTGGGAAAATATATCCAGTCAAAAAAGGAGCAGAGTACATCTTTAATAGCAGTTCTAATCAATGATAAATACTATGTAACAGTAAATAGATATGAATATACAATATGCAACAACAGATACAAGAGAGATATACCATAAAGGAATACTGGAAGTAAATAGAAGAATAAACAATATGATAATGAACAAGAATACTAATGACTAAATTTGTGAGTACTAGCTTTAACATGTGATCGACTTGGGAACTTGATACAAGATTTATGGCCTGGCTAATCATACGTGCGGTGTATGATTAATATTATTTAAGAACAAGACATGATACAAGATGGGTATGATCACATATCTACACTACATACTCCCCAACCCCGACTGTCAATATTCTGGGAGCGAGACGTGACACAACCGGACCTAAATCAAACTTGAAGTGGACCCAACCAGAACCCAACCCTTCTAGTCCCTCGATTGAATAGAATTTCCCAAATAACCTACTATTAAACGGAAGACCACTCACCCAACAACCTATTCAAAGCATCTCTACAACCTATTCCAAGCATCTTTTTATGCAATTCCTTTCTTTCAGTCTAGATCCTGAACCGAACCTAGCCTTAACCCAAACCCAAACTAGACCTTATTTATTCCCAAAAATGATTGATGTCCACCTATTTCGAGAAAAATACGCATCTCATCATTCTTGGGAATATTATTTTTGGTCGTCCAAAAATTTAAAATCACCCCTCCCCCACCACCCCAAAAAAAGTATATATATATATATATATATATATATATAACCAAACATTTTAATCAATTTTTTTACCCTTCAGGAAAGAAAAAAAACATGAGACATTTAGGTCATATATATAGTCTTAAACACCCAAAGCCTTGGGTACATTTGCTACATCAGAAGGCTATTTCTAAAGTTTGCAAGTACACGAAGGTTAAGGGGTATAAATGGACGGCCCGGCCCGAAACCCGCCACGGGTCCGGCCCGGTCAAATCCGGTTCGGGTCGGCCAGGACCCGGTCAACGGACGGCCCGCTCCAGCCCACTACCCCCACGGGTCAGGTCTAGGTCGGAGGATCTCACTCGGAAGCCTGGTCCGACCCAGCCCGGTCCATCCTCTGGTCGAGCCGAGTCCAATTAGGACGGCCTGGTCGGGCCGGCCCAAAACGACCCGGTTCAATTTTTATTTTTTTAGGAAATAGCCGTTGGGGGGTAGTTTGACCAAACTACCTCCGTTTTAGTGGCAGTTTTTTGCCCGTTTTAGGAGTATTTTGGTCATTTTACTAAAAATGACCAAAATACCCATTATAACAACTCTTTTTTACTAAAAATGACTAAAAACAATGTATCGATTTTAATATTTTTTTGAATTGTTACATAAGTCTCTTGTTCCTCTCCAGTCTCCACATCCTTTAAAAAAAGAAATTCAACTTTTTCTTACTTAATGTTGCTAGTTGTTTACATTTAACTTCTTTATGTCTATATAAATTACTTCTTTAAATTTCAAGTGATAAATTTACATTTAACTTAGTTGTTTACATTTAACTACTTTCTAACAAATAACTTATAAATTTCAAATAAATTTATACTTAAAGTTATATAAATTTTAATATATATATAAGTTAAATTTTTTATTTTCTTTTGCAATAATTTTTATTGTACAATCTGTTCATAAAAAATAATATATATATATATATATATATATAATAATAATAATAATAATAATAATAATAATAAATTGGACCGGCCCGGTCACAGACCTGTTCGGCCCGGTCCTACCCTGACCGGATCATGGGCCCGGGCTGGATCAAATTATTTGTTGATCGGCAACAGACTGTATCTGCCTTTCCTTCTTTTCACGTTGGCACTCACCACACCAGCTAGAGAAATCCTTTTGATACTTCTTCATCTCTCGAAAGACTGAACTGCAAAATAAATCTTGATTTGGTACAAGTTTCAAGACTTTCAAACTAAAAAACAAGTTATCGCATAAATGATACCCTACTTAGAGCCGCAAGGAAATGGACTCAGAGAATGCTTTGTAATAAAGAAACATTAGTGAACTGACAACTGAAGCAAAATGAATAAGAGGCAGGCAGGATGCTTGTGTATGGGACTCGTGCACAATGTAGCCAATAATTTTCCTATCAGCAACAGAATTTTATTCGAGAATCAGATCAAACCTGTTTCCTAGAAAGGTAATTCTTCACGTATGATTAAAAGGATGCAAGCTCCTAGGAAGGGGATATCTAACACCGATATGGTAGTGTTTTATTAAGACGGAAAGTAATTCCAGCACACTCAGATACAGCATTTATCCCTTAAAAGATAGTTCTGAGACGATCAGGACACTTGCTCAACATATATGGGAAATTCCTCAATTACCATGATAACTACACCATAATTTTGAGTCACAAGAAAAACAATTCTAGACATATTAGAAAGACCTGCACTGAGATGAACAATAGTAGGAAACATTAAAATATAAGTGCCCGTTTCTATAGATAATTCTATAAACACATGGTGATCCAGAGACGAATGCGAAGCACAATCACGTTCCCAAAATATCTGACTCATTTGTTCAAAATACATTCCTAAAGAGGAGAAATTCTTTGAAAGATATTACCCCCTTAGTTTTCTTTTTCTTTTTCTTTTTTGCATATCTTACCATATTTTTTTAAGTCCCCTAACTCATGTTATTTGTTTAAAAGTCCCACAAATAATTAACAATTGAGTTATGAATCCCTCTGGAAAAAGGAGGGAGGAAGAAGGGAAGGAGAGTGAGAATGACTTTGATATGGTTTTTTTTGGTGATTTGGTGAAAGAGATGGGGCAGCTAGTGAGAATTTAGAATTACGTTTGGTAATTTTGGGAAAGAAAGGAAGAGCGGCAGCAGCCATATCTGTGAAGGTAGATGGCTTATGAATAGGGTTTCGGGCTAGAGTTCGAAATTTTGGGGAAGCAGAGGGTTGGCTAGGGTTGGGGTTTGGAGAAAGGAGTAGATGGTGACTAATGGCTAGGATTTGGGTAAAGGTAGGAGAGCTAGATTCAAAATGGAACCATGCTCTAATACCTTGTTGAGAAATTTGATCCACTTAATTCACTTGATGATTAGGAATATGGGATTACATATATATAGGCAAGGGTAGCACATCCTTCCTCCCGTTAATCTAAAGTGGGACCAAAAGTAGACAAACTAAAGAACTTTTAGGCCATACAAGAAGAATAACTAAAACAAGACTATCTTCTACTTCTCCAAAATCCGACATCACAAAACCCAAACCGATGTGACCAAGAAATCTTATATCTCAAAAATTATTTATGTGAAAATATGATAGATTTAAGGGACTTATACTAACAAATCCTACCATTATAAAAGAGAAATTTGGAATACCTACTTTGTGCAGAATAGACAGATCGAAAGAGTTCACTGGTATGCTTTTCAAACTAAATATCGCCACAGATGTCACAGACATGTCCCCTTCTCCTTCCTTCATCACCTCCCCTTTACCATCTTCCTTGCCTCAATTTTATATTCATTCCTCCATCATCTCCTCCCTCTACTCCAACCGTCGGTTCATTAGCTTTGGTGCGGGCTAGTTTAGCAGGGAAACAACAAAGCCACTAGATTGGTTAGATCTGGGAGGACATATATTGTTGGTGATTGAGGTAGCCGAAACAGTCTACCCGAGTCGCTCACAAGCTACCCTTTTAGACAGAGAGGATGGGGTGGAGATGGTGGTGATGTAATGTAGGAAGAAGGGAAAGAATAAGTAGGAAGGATGAGAAGGTTATGGCACCAGTGGAGATGTAGGGTAAAATATTTCTTCTATAGGAACGGTAACTGGTAACAAAAATAATGTGCATCTTGATTAACATGAAAACCTTGGAGGAGTTTCCAGATAATTATCCCAAGAACTACATGCATCCTTTTCTTTCATTCTGCTCGAGGGGATAATTAGGTTAAAATCACCTAAGGTGGATTTAACATGATGTAAGTTAGAGGTGGGACCAATTAAGAAAAAATGAGAAAATTTATCTTAGGTGGTTTGGGCATGTGCAACGCAAACCAATATATACTTTGATAAGGAGACTAATACTCTAATAGATGCTCTGATAAGAGAGATACAAGGTAGTAGTTAAAGGATCCACTAGGACTAGAGAGAACATTGACGAAAGTTTAAAAGACGGATATGGATTTTGTTAGCGTTACAAATGACGCAGCCTATAAAAAAGATTAATGGAAGAAAAGGATTTAAACAGTTGTCCATAAATATTTGGAATATAGGCTTTATTGTTGATCAGATTAAAAAGATACAGCTGATTCTCGAAACATGGTTTAAATTAAGTTATTTGTAGAGTTATTTATATTTATAACACCCCCCCCCCCAATTGATAATGATAACTCCATTACACCGCCCCCCTCCCCCACATTTTTTTGTAAATTAGTGTTACCTACCCCCCCCCCCCCCCCAATTCTTCACTATATTATGTCATCTAGAGTGTTATTTATTATTGTTAGGCTCTTATCTAGATTCTTTAAGGAGATCAAGCCAACTTTTGATTCTTTCACATAAGACAATTAGTTAAGATTTTTCTATTGAGGTTACCGTTAATTGTTGGAGAACAACTTGGATTTCGGTTATCTTTTAGATTTTTTATTTTATTTGTTAGCATAAACCAAAAAAAGAAGAAATTTGGTTAAATGTTGGTTAGGGATTTGATTTAACATATGGATAAGTATTTAGAGATTTATTTTATCTTTCTATCAATTGGTTTGTAGTCTATAAATACTACGTAAGATGTTAAGAGTATTAGTCATATATTAGTTATGGGCTTTAGTCCTACGAGGCTAGTCCTCCTCTTATATATATATATATATATATATATATATATATATATATATATATATATATATATATATATATATATATATATATATATATATATATATATATATATATATGTGTGTGTGTGTGTGTGTGTGTGTGTGTGTGTGTGTGTGTGTTTGTGTGTGTGTGTGTGTGTGTAATTCTTTCTTCAATAATAATTATCCTATTATTCAACTTTACATGGTATTAAAGCCAAAACCCTAGCCGTCACCCCTATACATCTCTCTCTCCTCTTTCCTCTCTATCTTGTTCATCTCTCTCTCTCTCTCTCTCCCTCTCTCTCTCTCTCTCTCCCACGATGTTGTTGCCGCTGCTGCTGTGGTGCGATGTTGCCGCTGCTGTTGTGGTGCATTGCCGCCAAGCTACCATTGATGTTGTAGATCCACCTCCCCCCTGACCCTGCCCTCTCTAAGCCACAACAACCACTCCCTCTCCAGGCCACCATAGCCCCCCTCCCTCTCATGCCCAAACCTAACCCTATCCTTTCCATGGCACAAACTCTAACCCTAGCTCCATCCAACCTACAGCCGTCGCCCACCTTCCCCAAAACCCTAACCTACTTTCTTCAACTCTAAAAAAAAAGTCAGTGTTGAAATCTACAGAGGGTAAATTATAATTGTTTGCTTGAACCACTGAAGCTCGACATCGACACCAGGAGTTAACATGGAACAAACAAGTTGCTTGTTTGCGTGAATCTCTATTCCTGACCCGGCATCCACATCAGGATCCAACAGAGAGCAGCCTGGGTTGTATGAATCTCTGTCCTGGCTTGTGTGATCCATATTCGAATCTCGATCAAATTGCGCACGTCAGTTCTGGTGACAATTGCGTATTGATGATGTTGATGTGAATATTCGGCCAGGATGATCATCGACAGTCGACTCAAGAACCTGAAGATGACGAATACTGTAGAGAATAACAGTAGCACCAGTATCAGAAACACAGAGGTAGAAACACCGATCACTCGTACAACGGTATCTTCGATTCGATTGGTCGATCAGGGACTGGATTGTCCTAACAGCTACTCTATGTGGCACAAGAAGATTAAGAAGACGCTTCGGGAAATGCGGTTGTCCAAACATCTGACTGACAACCCTCCGAAGGAGACTGATCCCACCTATGTGAAGTGGGAGACTGATGATAGAAGACTATTTACACAATTGATGAATTCGATGGAACCATCAGTGGATGACGTGATTCAAAATACGGGTTTAGGAGTTATAGGAAGTCCTTTCAACTGCGTTTGGTGGCAAACACGATTTCTCTCATCTATGAATTGGTAGTTGACGTCTACCAGACTGATCAGAGAGACAAAATATAAGGACCACTCACATACCTTTAAGGCACTAACTGATGAGGCTGGTCGTGTGTTAACTTTAACGACGAATATTAATGAGGCAAGAACTCAATGTTAGTAGCTCTATATCATGTCATATCGTGTCACTCTCTGTCATGATGTAGACTTTACACGGCCTCAAATCATTTCTGGGGTTGAGGTTCCGTCTTTGATGAAAGATCACTTTCATGTCCTACGGACAACGAAAGTCGTTGAGACTACTAGGGGTAATGTTCTTGCTCATCAGTCTGCCCTGGGTGCTGCTCGTGGTGGATTCCGTAGAGGTCGTGGTGGTCGACGTTGTGGCCAAAATGCTGGCAGTGATTGTGGACGAGGCAATGGCGACGTGATAGAGAAAGATCGCGCACATGCTTCAACTATGGTCAATAAGGCCATTTTCAGTGGCAGTGTCCTAAAGCTCCTGCCGTCAATGTTGCATCAGATAATCCTGATAATGACGGGGTATCAGTGCAGATGACGGCGTAGGCCTATGCCGAATTTGCTGACTTCCAAGCTCAATGTCGTGGTGAAGCGTCAACATATGGATCTGCATGCCGAGTACTCAATGGCGTGTGTGATAAGCTCAAAATAGTAGATGATTGACTCGGGTGCGTCTAATCATATGACAGGTGATACAGGTATGTTGTGTGATTACATATCTGTCGGTCGTGTATTAGATAATACTGTTACAAATGACAGTTCCCTGCAAGTTCGTAGAAAATGAAGCCATCTTTCTCATGGTCTCTCATTTAAATCAGTTTTACACACATATGGAAATCCATTCAATCTTTTGTCCATTAATAGAATTACCCGTGACTTGAATGCTCGGTAAAAAAATTTTGGATGGTGTTCAGGACTTGAAAACTGGGAAGACTATTGGTATGAGACATGTGGCTGGAGGCTTGTACATATTTAACAAGAATTCTCATGTTACCTGTGCCGGCGTGAAACTCGATCTGTTTGAGTTGCATTGTCAGTTAGGTAATCCATCTGTCCAAGCTTTTCAGGAAATGTGTCCATCTTTAGAATTTTAAGTTCCTTTTTATTGTATCTTGTAGTTTAGCAAAACATCACCGGGTATCGTATCTGGTTAGTCTCAATAAAACTACCTCGGCTCCTTTTGAGTTAGTGCATACAAATATATGGGGACCTTATCTCATTGAATCTGTAATGGAATTCAAGTATTTTGTCTCTTTTATTGATGACTACTCTAGAGTCACTTTTGTTTACTTGATAAAAAAATCGTTCTGAACTATTTGACATTTGGTGCACTTTTATGTTGAAATTAAAATCCAATTAGGGGTTCCTATTAAGTGTTTTTGGAGCGATAATGTTCGTGAGTATGTATCTCGAGGGTTCAATTCTCATCTGGCTAAACATGGAATCATCCACCAAACTTATTGTGCTTACACACCACAACTAAATGGTTGCCAAATGAAAGAATTGTCACCTTTTGGAAATAACACGTGCTCTTATGTTTCATGCACGTACCCCCAGGAGATTTTGGTCGGATGCGGTTTATTACATCTTGTTATCTGATCAATGTATGTCATCTTCTATTTTTAATAACAATGCTCCATTTTCTTGTTTATATCACAATCGTTTACCATTTCCTTTTTCCCTCAAAAGTTTTGGCTGCTTGTGTTAAGTTCGGGATACTCGAGCTACTCTTTCTAAGTTGGATCCAAAGGAAATCAAATGTATTTTTCTTAGGTATCCAAAAATTCAAAAAGGGTATAGTTGTTTATCCTCAACATTGAAGAGGTATTTTAAGACTCGGAATGTTATATTTGTTGAATATGAGTTTCTTTCACTCCCTCTAGTTACCGATTTCGTTCCAAAAGTTTACCCAGAAGAGAACTTGTTGTATCTAGTTCAGACACAGCAGTCTCCCGAAAGGATGCCCTCCCCGACTGAGCCAGTCTTGCAGTCTAGTGGTCCGCAAACATCAACACAGTCGGGACCGACAATACTAGTCTCGCTGTCCTATTGATTGCAAACACCAGCTCCGTCAGAATAGACATCACCAATAATTCCCACAGCTGAAGAGCCTGTATCATCATCAGGGTCCTCCTCCACAGCTTCACCACCACCCGATATACCGACTCGCCCTTGTCGTGCATCTCGCAACAATCCTTTGTATGTTGAAAACTATAAAAGACTAGCGAGTCACACTCAATACTTGGTGGCTACTATTGATGGAATTCAGTTTCTCAATTCTGTAGAGGAGGGTCTCAAACATCCTGGTTTGCGTGCCACTATGGAAGAGGAAATACGAGTGATTCAAAAAAATTATACATGGGATCTGCTAGATTTGTCTACTGGTAAGAAGGCGGTAGGATGCAAATAGGTGTTCATAATCAAGGTAAATCCAGATGGCACTCTTAATCTTCTGAAAGCTCATCTTGTGGCTAAGGAATATTCTCAGACATATGGAGAATATATATATATATATATATATATATATATATATATATATATACACTCTCATATATACACACATAGACATACATATATACATAAACCCAAGATTCTCTATTATATACTCCATATAATACATAGATAGTATATACATATATAATTATATATGTATGTATAGTAAAATAAGCCAAACAACAAACACATGGAGCGCATCGCACCCGTATCATACTTTCTCTATGATACGCTTGCGATACGGCTCCAACACACAACCAAACGTATCCCGGAGGAAACGTACAAGTCTAATACATAAATTATGAACAATATGTATAGTAATTAGAGTGTCTACGTGCCCATGTCACTATGTGATATACACAAGGTCCCGTGTCGGAGGAAAACCCCCAAAATCAACCTGTTTTGTCAAATTGACGAGATACGGTCTACACGTATCCAATTATGGATATGACACTAGTAAAAAACAAACAATCAAGTATCAATTAGATCTATTAGATTAATTAGCAATCACTACATGTGCCAATCTCAGAATTCTTCCAAAATTGGCACCAAATTGGTCATAACTTCCACCGTAGGTCTCCAATTGACCCAAAACCAAAATTTATGGGTAGTCTATGTATGTGGGTTAGTTTCTCATGGTAAAATCTCATATCTAGAGTCTATTAAAAGGGAGAAAACTGAATTGTACCTATTGGGAGATGGATTCATAATAAAAAGTTCCCAATTGCCAAGTAGCTCATCTCCTTGTAGATCTTGGCCTCCTCCTCTTTGTTCCTTGCTTCCTTCTTGTAGATCCTTGGTGTAGCAACCTCAATAATTAGAAGATAATTAGTGAATAATTGGTGGAGAATTGATGAAAGAATGGTGGGAATTTGGAGAGAGAAATTATAGATCTAAAATTTGGAATTTGGAATAAAATGAATAATTTTCTCTATCCTCAAAGAGGGGGCCGGCCTATATACACCCTTCATGCAAATTAAAAAGTCACAAATACCCCTTGGGGCCTCTCATGAAGAATTTAATTAGGGAGGAAAGGTTCTAGTCTAATGGTTTCACTAATTAATCAATCCTCATAATCCATAGGCCTAATTCGTGGGCTCAACTTAGACTAGCCTAAAAGTTTATTTTATGCTTTATAATTAAATGGTTAGGTCTACTACACAAGTCCAAATAAATCAAATAATAATACAATAAATAAATAAATTATGCCATGCACAAATATTAATTATAAAAAATCCTAAAATAATTAATACCCATTGACAATTACCAAACTACCCTTGGATAAAAATGTAAGGGTGACAAACCTACCCACCTTAAAAAAAAATTTGTCCTCGAAATTAAGGAAGAAACTATCTACCAAAACAAACAATACAATGCAAGAAACAATTATACCTCACGGCTCGAACAGATATGGATATCGCTCGCGCATATCGGCCTCTCGATCCCAGGTACTCTCTCCTAGCGAATGATGCCTCCACGTGACGTGCACCAAAGGAATCGTCTGGTTTCTCAGCACCTTCTCTCTCTGATCCAGAATATCCACTGGCTGCTCTGGATAGCTGAGAGTAGGGCCCACCTCTATCTTCGAGTGATCCAACACATGACTGGGATCTGTCATGTACCGTCTCAACTGCGATACGTGAAACACGTTGTGCACTCCTTCTAGTGCAGGTGGTAAGTCTAGTCTATAAGCGACTGTACTGACCCTCTTAAAAATACTGAAAGGACTGATGAATCATGGATTAAGCTTGCTGTCTCCACCGAAACAAATCGTGCCACGTGTCGGATAAATCCTCAAGAAAACCAGACCGCCAACCTAGCAAGAAGCACAACCTTAACACTCTAACAAGCAACAATCAAATACAAGCAAGACAAAACTTAAAGCTATACCTCAAACTCTAAAGGTCTCCGGTGGCTATCGGCCCAATGTCGCTGCCTATCATACGCCACTCGAAGTCTGTCCCTGATAAGCTTTACCTTTTCTGCTGCATCCACTACCATCTCTGGTCCCAATAAAGCCCTTTCACCAACATCATCCCAGGACAACGGAGTACGGCATCTTCGTCCATACATTACCTTGAATGGTGACATCTCGATGCTGGCTTGGTAGCTGTTATTGTATGAAAACTCTACCAAGTGAAGGTGATCTTCCCAAGAACCTCCAAGATGCAAAACACAGGTGCGTAGAATGTCCTCGAGAGTCTGAATAGTCCTCTTCGACTGTCCATCCGTCTGAGGGTGATAGGCGGTACTGAACTTGAGCTGAGTGCCCAAACTAGCATGCAAACTCCTCCAGAAATGGGACATGAAGCGGTTATCCCGATCCGAGATAATGCTCACTGGAATACCGTGCGATATGATAATCTGGCGCACATACATCTCCTTAAGTCTCTCCGTAGATGTACCCACTTCAAATGATAAAAACTGGGCTGATTTGGTCAACATGTCCAAGATGACCCAAATCGCATCCTTGCCTCCTGGCGAACACGGAAGCCCCGATACAAAAACCATAGTAACATGCTCCCATTTCTACTCCGGAATGGGCAAAGGCTGAAGCAATCCTACTGGTTTCTATCTCTCCGCCTTAACCTGCTGGCAAACTAAGCATCTGGACACGAAGCTAGCTACCTCCCGCATTATGCCATACCACCATACATGCTCTCTCATGTGTTTATACATCTTGTTGGCGCCGGAATGCATAGAGTATTGGGAATGATGCGCCTCCTGCATAATCTCCTCGCGTAAAGCTCCTCTCGGTATGTACAACCTGGTACCATATCGCAATGATCCATCATCTGCGACGATAAAGTTATTTGCAAGTCTGGCCTGAACCTGTACTCTGATGCTCCTCAAAGACTCATCCTCATACTGTCCGGCTCTGACTCGTTCAATCAGCTCCGACTGTACCTGAAGTCTCCATATCTGTGCTGCGACTCCAGGAACTAGTATCTTAATGCCCAAACTGTCAAGATCTGCCAATAGATGTCTGTCTTTAGTCAAGCACATAGCCACGGGATACCTGCTCAAAGCATCCGTGACTACGTTAGACTTCCCTGGATGGTACTGCAAAGATATGTCGAAGTCTTTCATCAGCTCCAACCATCACCGCTGTATCATGTTGAGCTCCTTCTGTGTAAACACATACTTTAAGCTCTTATGGTCTGTGAAGATCTCTACTCTCTATCCGTATAGATAATATTTCCACAATTTGAGAGCAAAGATAACCGCTGCAAGCTCCAAATCATGGGTAGGGTAGTTCTTCTCATGAGGATGTAATTTTTTGGAAGCATAGGCAATCACCTTTCCGTGCTGCTATAGTACATAACCCAAATCTTTCCTTGATGCATCACTGTAAATGGAAAATCCTCCTGCTCCTGATAGTAGTGTCAAGATGGGAGCTGTAGTCAATCTTCTCTTCAGCTCCTCAAATGCTGACTGACAATCCTCAGTCCAGACGAATTCTACGTCCTTTCTGGTCAGCCTAGTCATCGGCTCTGCTAGTCTGGAAAAGTCCTGAATAAACCTCCGGTAGTAGCCTGATAATCCAAGGAAGCTCCTGATCTCTGCTACTGAACTCAGTGTAGACCATGATTCAACTGCTGAGATCTTCTTCAGGTCCACCGAGATTCCATCTCCTGTAATAACATGCCCAGGAATTCAACCTTATCAAGGAAGAATTCATATTTCGACAACTTGCCATACAACTTCTCCTTCCTGAGGGTCTCCAGAATAATCCTCAAGTGTTGCTCATGCTCCTCTGGAATCTTCGAATATATCAGAATATCATCTATGAAGACTATAACAAACTGGTCCAGGTACTGATGAAACACCTTGTTCATCAGGTTCATGAACACTGTCGAGGCATTGGTCAACCCAAACGGCGTCACCAAGAACTCGAACTGCCTATAACGAGTCATGAAAGCCGCCTTCGGGATATCTTCCCTCTTTACCTTCACCTGGTGGTACCCTAACCTCAAGTCTATTTTTGAGAATACCTTCGCTCCACTCAGCTGGTCAAACAAGTCATCAATCCGCGATAACGGGTATTTGTTCTTGATAGTGTGGTTATTAAGTGCCTTATAGTCGATACACATACGTACCGACCCATCCTTCTTGGGTACAAACAGTACCGGAGCTCCCCATGGTGATGAACTAGAATGGATAAAGTCTTTGTCTTGCAACTCATCCACCTGCTTCTTCAACTCCACCAGTTCATTGTTGTTTACTCTATAGAGGTGCTAGGAGATCGGCTCTGCCACTACCAGAAAAAGTCAAATTAGCGACGTCTAAAAATGTCGCTAAATAACAATAAATCGTCGCTAATTAGGTTTAGCGACGTTTTAAATCAGTCGGAAAACTCAAAGTCGCTAAAACCAAAAATGTCGCTAAACGTCGCTATGCCGACATTTTTAGCGACTTTAATGTGTCGCTAAATTTAGCGACGTGTTGCGACGCCAAGTCACTAAATAGCGACGTTTATAAAAGTCGCTAAACGTCGCTGATTAGCGACGTTTTTTGCGACGTTACACCGACGTCTTTAATGACCTGGCTATACTACCATGTCAGCAATTGGCGACGTTTAGCGACGACTTTAGCGACGTCATTAGCGACGAACTTAGCGACATTTTTCAGCGTCGCTGAGTAGCGACGTAATTAGCGACATAAATTAACGTCGCTAAGCGTCGCTACACGTCGCTAATAACGTCGCTAATTTTAAAAAAAAATAAAAAAAAATTTCCAGAATCAAACATTGGTGATTCCCTGCAGTTTTACATCATCTTCATCATACACACCAACATGATTCAATCTAGTTAACTATATAATCCAATTAAATTAAAGACCACAAGAAGTATCAATCCAATTAAATGTGGATAACTATATAATCCAATTAAATTAACTAAAAAATTAAAGACCACAAGAAGCATCATACATCATGTCTATTGTTGAAGTACCAATAATTCATAAATAATAATAAAAATAACTAGACTACTACGGATCTGCAGGAGGCTGACCAGCGGCGCGCTTCAAGGATAACAACTCCTCATACTCGTCCCGTGGAATCAACACCGATATCGATGGAGAAGGCAGTGACGTCGGTGGCAGCCGTGCCCGCTCCAAGTCTGCGAGTCGCTGGTTGTAAGAATCCAGGGTAGATAACAGCCTCGTACTGCTATCACCCATTGAATCCTGCATCCTCGTCAGGTTCTCGCCCATCGATAGCTGTGACGCATGCATCCTCGTCAGCTTCTCGCCCATCGATAGCTGTGACACCTGCAGCTCCATGATGTTGCGATCATTGGAGGCTCTAATATCATTTATCAATCTCGTAGCTCCGTCATGCTGCGGTCGAGCATATCCAATCGTGCGATAAGCATCGGATCGTCCGCCTGCGGCTGGGACCGGGACTGGTCCTCCATACTTTGCAGCAAGTCGTCACGGAGAGACGCAATCTGACGGTCAACGGCCTCCTGGACGGCCTCCTGGACTCTGGCCGACGACTGCGAGGGCTGCGACTGCGAGGGGTGTGTGGAATGCACAGCTGTCGGGGAGGCCCTAGATGACTGCGTCGCAACCAGGGCGCCATAGGAGCCCGTACCGTAGTACGTACCCCTCTGGAGACCACCAGCTGCGGTCACCCACAGGTCGTCCGCCGACGGAGATGGACCGGGCTGCGACGAAGCACCAGCCTCTCCAAGTGTAGGTGCACTAGCAGTCGCCCGCTCACGAAGCCTAAGATACTCGGCCTAGAAAAGGTTTGGAAACTCAATAATTGCCTAAGTTATATTAAAATAAACACAAAGTAAAGTAATACTTACATAGGTCTGTGAGGCCCTCTCATCAATGAGATTTCCGTCCTTGCGATGGGTGGCCAAGAAGACGGTCACCATGTTTGCATCCTCACCCCTCTGTACCTGTTAAAAATATATTTTTTATTACTAAACTTAAATATTTTTTCCAAGTACCATTTTATGGTACTTATATTAAAATAATATATTTTAAAAGAAAAAACATACCAAACGACGGAAATGTTCCGTCATCGAAATCGAGCCACCACACCACTTGGCAGCATTCTGCCTAGCCGCCTTGGCCTTCTTAGACCTTTCCTTGTAGCTCGGATCGTCGAATCTAGCCCTCATCGCAGTCCACTGCTCAGGCGTGATCCAACCTTGGATCGGTTTTCCAGCACAATCACGAGCCTTCTGGTCATCCAGAGCATCTCGGATAAGCTTGGCGGCAACGGTAGGAAAGAGCCGCTCGATCAACTCGGCCCGGTGCGGAGGATAAAAATACGTTTGCTACAATAAATAATTCATTAAGTTAGCATCACGAATATGCATAAATTAGAGGATTTATTTAATATACTTTTACCTGGAAGTGCGCAAACCAGAACGCCTTCCTCTCCTCCGGAGCCTCAGAGTAGTTGATCCAAGGGCCACCGTAGTTGTTCCTCAGAAATTGGCCCAGACGTCTCTGAACCGACGATGGACGATATCTATACAGAAATAATAATTTAGATTACTGAAAAAGTCAATATACGATGAATAAAGAGAAACACAAATATATACTAAACCATCTAATTGACTTACTTTGTACCGTCGGCCCAAATCTCTGTCCTCGTCTCCTCCGGTGGTGCGCATGGAGGATCTTGCTGATGCTGGGACAACGTCGGCACGACCTCCTCTACATGCTCATCAGTCTCCATGGTTCCGTCAGCAGGAGGAACGCTGGACGAGGGAGTACTATTACGCCTGGAACTACTCGTCCCAGGAGTGATGCCACGCAACGTCGTCGCAGTCGGAGATGTGACTGCTCGATATACTGGAGTACTGGGCGACGATAATCCGGAACCAACAGTAGGCAGTACCGGAGTGGCACTCTGTCTACCTCGGGACCTGCCGAATCCTCCGCATCGTCCTGTCATATCTGATAACAACATATGATGAATATAGAGAAACACAAATATATACTACATTCTACAGTCAAAATGTGATACATATCTCAAAGTATTATACAGTCAAAATATAATACATATATTCGTTAATGTCAAAATGTGATACATATCTCAAAGCATTTTACAGTCCAAATATAGTTACATTCTACATGGAATATTTTATATTTTCAATCATCTTCAGAAAATTTATCTTGTTCGCCTTCCTCGTCCTGCTCTTCCTCTTCCTCGTCTTCACTTTCATCTACTTCGTCGTCCTCTTCGGATAATTTTACATCTTCTACATTATTACTCGTGTAATGAGTAACTTCCGTTGAGTCCACATCTACAATATTTGTTACAAGAGGTAGATCGTCCTCCTGATAAGCTATTTCGTCAATGTCAAAGATATTTCTAGCTTTAGTCTTGCATACTGCCCACCAATCCGACCTCGCTGTCCCCCGTCTAGGATAAGTTGTGAAGTACACGAGCTGAGCCTGACTTGATAGGACAAATGGTTCATAGCCTTGATATCTACGCTTGTAGTTTATATCCACAAGGCCATGCTTGTCAATTTTCCAACCTTGATCTTGAATCGGATCGAACCATTCACACCTGAATAGCATGATATTAGCAGGTTCTGGGCCATAATTATATGTTAACTCCACAATCTCTCGTAAGATGCCAAAAAAATCATTGCCCGGATTGACGTCTTTGTAGTTTGTAGATTTGATACACAAACCACTGTTTTTCGTGGAATCAAGATCCAGAAAGCTGTCTCTGATAGGAGCATTTGTTGACTTGAACCTGAACCCATTCACACAGAAACTTGGCCATATTTTTACGGCAGTAATTGGTCCCTTGGCTAGAGTCCTAATAGATTCAGTCTCGGATGATATTAGACGATCGACCTAAATACCAAAGTAGCGATGGTAAGTTATTTGTTTTACAAGTGCAGAAATAAAAAGTAATTACCAAGTATCTTACATATGCGCTCAACCAAGAAGGAAAATGGCATCTCATTTCTTGTTCTACTTCTTCGTCTGTTATGTAGGGTCTAACCGACCTCAACTCATCATTATATGTGTTGAAAAACAATGATGCAACTGCTAATTAGTAGCATAATAGTATCTTATACTATTACATTGAGATGATGTAAACGTGGACGTATTAATTACTTACCCCTCTAGCTTCTCCACTTCATCCTCGTCGCAATTGAGTAATATATACAATTGAGCAGCCCTTAGCTCATCGTCATTCAAATATCTCTTCTTTATTTTTCCCAAAGGCTTTCCGGATGCATTGAATACTTTGAGTATTGCATCATTAGATTCCTTATACGCGTCATCGTTTCTGGGAGCTTTCGTCCTATTAGTAGCAACATGCGGTTTGAAATACGTCGAGCAAAAGTTTGTAATCTTCTCGAGAACATAAGCTTCACAAATAGATCCTTCAACCCGTGCCTTATTTTTCACCTTTCTCTTTAGGTGATTCAGATGACGCTCGAAGGGGTACATCCACCGATAACCGACAGGACCACCAACACGTGCCTCATAGGAAAGATGAATTGGCAAATGCTCCATAGAGTCGAAGAATCCTGGAGGAAACACCTTCTCGAGCTTACATAGTGTTACCGCAATGTCCCTCTCTTGCTTTTCTAGACGATCGACGAGCAACTTAGTACAACAAAGATCTCTGAAGAATATGCTCAGCTCTGTCAATGGGTCCCAAACGACCTGCGGTAAGAATTCCCGAAATGCAATCGGAATTAACCTCTCTATGAATACATGACAATCGTGGCTCTTCATACCTACTAGTTTGTTCTCCTTGAGGTCGACGCATCTTCTCAAGTTCGACACGTACCCGTCTGGAAACTTTAGACCCTGAATCCACCTACAAAGTCTACCTTTATCCTCTTTATCCAGTGAGAAAACTGACTTAGGTTGCTTTAACTTTCCATTCCCCTCCTCTATCAGATGCAATGCAGGACGTCTACATATGTCTTCTAAGTCCAACCTGGCCTTCGGATTATCTTTCGTCTTCCCCTTTACATCCATTACAGTATTAATTATGTTATCAAACACATTCTTCTCGATATGCATGACATCAAGGTTATGTCTGATCAGATTGGTGCTCCAATATGGCAGATCCCAGAATATACTCCTCTTCGTCCAGTTATGGGTGCGATCAAATCCGTCACACTTGTACCCCTTAGCAGGCTCTTCGATAGCACTTGATAAATCTTTTACCTCTTCCCATATCGTGCATCCGGGCCACCTTGGAGGTGGATTGGCCTTCTCCACAACTCCCGCACGAAAAGCATTCCGATTCCTCCGGTACGGATGATCCTTCGGCAAAAATTGTCGATGACAATCGAAGAAGCACGGTTTGCCTCCGTGTTTCAAACGGAAAGCCTGAGAACGGTCCATGCAATACGGACATGAGAGACGACCATGGGTGCTCCATCCCGATAATATTCCATAGGCCGGAAAGTCGTTGATGGTCCACATAAGTGCTGCCCTCATCTGAAAATTCTGCTTTCTAGAAACATCGTACGTGTTGGCACCTACTTCCCACAGCTGATTCAACTCATCTATCAAAGGCTGTAAGTACACATCGATGTTCATCTTCGGATTGTTCGGACCCGAGATAATAACGGTTAGGAACATATACGGAGTCTTCATGCACATCCAAGGCGGTAGATTGTACGGAGTGACGATCACAGGCCAACACGAATACTGGGAGCCCGAAAGTCCGAATGGGGTAAAACCGTCAGAGCAGAGCCCCAATCTGACATTATGCGCTTCCTCGGCAAAATGTGGATACTCTCGATCAAAGTGCTTCCATGCTTCTCCATCGGATGGATGATCCAATACTCCTTCGATCTGTTTTCGCCTGTGCCAACTCATGTTTTCTGCAGTCTCCTTAACCATAAACAACCGCTGCAACCGCGGCGTCAAAGGCAAGTAGTGCATCGAATCGGTAGGCTTCCTTGCACTGACAGACTTTCCTCTAACAGTGGCCTTGTAGCGATCAGCACCACAGAATCTACACGCATCTTCATCCTTGTCGTCTTTGTAGTACAACATGCACCCGTTGTGACATGCATCAATTTTCTCGTATCCCATCCAAAGTGATCTCACCATCCTCTTAGATCGATAGAAGTCTTTAGGCAACTTTGCACCCTCGGGCAAGATCTCTATAATCAAATCGAGCAGTCGATTATAGCATTCTTGCGACATGTTAAAATCGGACTTGATGCTCAATAATCTTGTAACCACCTCCAACGGTGAATGGTCCTCACAACCAGGATATAGTGGAGTCCTTGCATTCTCAAGCAACTCCATAAACTTTGCAGCATCGGCATTCGGTGCCTCCTCAGCTGCATCATAATTGTCTGGATTGAAACTAGGTCCTGCCGCATCATAATTGTCAGGATTGAAACTAGGCCCCGCCGCATCATAAACCATGTTCACCAACCCGTCGTCGTAAGCATCGTGGTCTTGGACATCCATATACGGCTCCACATAGGGCTTCGACTCCGATGCTAGAGATACAAGTTCTCCGTACGCGGTCCACTGATAGTAATTCGGCGTAAAGCCCTTCGAGTATAAATGATATGTAACTTCCACTTCTGGATGATATTTCCTGTTGCGACATCTCACACATGGACACTTAATTTTGGTACCGTCCATGTACTGAGGGAACGCCTTGGCGAACTGCAGGAACTACTGTACACCCTCAATGAATTCATCCCGCATACCGCACATGTCATCAGGATGATGGTTGTACATCCACGAACGATGACGCAGATAGTAATTCATATCCATTTCTAGATACTTCTGCAAAATTGACAGTATGTATCATATAAATCATTACATGCAAAATTAACTTCTGTGTCTGTGTCTGTGTCCGTTATGGGAAAAGCAGTATATATATATATATATATATATATATATATATATATATATATATATATATATATATATATATATATATATATATATATATATATATATATATATATATATAATATTACCCAAATAATATCTTAATACCACTTTACTACTATACCTTAACCCACTTCTGTGTCAGTGTCCGGATTTTAGTGTAGTAGGCTCCAGCCGAAGCCAATAAGTTTCTTGAGATGCATGTCTTTAATGATGCATGCTACGATAATATCTTTGCTCCATTAGAGGCTCTTCATACTGCTAGCTAGTGATTTCAGTAAGTGTTGAAATTAATCCTTTATTTATTTAAGCTGATTTGTAAGTTTCGTTTAGCTAATTCAACTGTTATAGTCATATTATTTAGACCATTAGGCACTTCTTGAAACTGTCAGTAGGGTGAGGAACTGAGATACATAACTCCGCAGTACTTTGCTTTCGGCAATTAACCCCTATATATATTGGGAGTGGAACGAGGAAGTAGCTAGAGCTCAAAATTCTTGGGGCACAATTAAGGACGGTTGCTTAGATCATACACTTCCTGGTCAAATAATTGGCGTTCTAATTAATTTGATCACATGATCAGTTGTTGTACGAATATTCAGGAATTAGTTCTAATTTGTTCACCTAATGTACGTAGTCATGACATATGAACATGGATTCAATAATAGCCATCATTTCTTCTCCTCCTCCATTGGACCAATGAATAGTAACCACAAAATCAAACAATTAGTATGTATGTATGTATGTATGTATGTATATATATATATATATATATATATATTGCAAAAGTGCAAATAAATACACTTATGTTCTTTCTTTCTTATTCATCGATCCATATTATTTATTTATTTTATACTTGAAAGAAGAAATTAAAATCTGATCTCTACATGATCGCACATGCATGAACATTGTCAAAAAACCTAACCCTAACTCTAACCCTAACCCTAACCCTAACCCCATGTCAAAAAACCTAACCCTAACCCTAACCCTAACCCTAGGTCCAGATCAGTGTCTGTGTCAGTGTGTGTGTGTGCCGTGTCTGTGTCTGTGTCAGTGTCAGTGTGTGTGTCGTGTTTGTGTCAATGTCACATGTGTCCTGTGAGAGAGAGAGAGAGAGTATACCTTGCCGGAGTAGTCGCGGTCGACGGAGCTGGGGGGGGGGAATTTGTTTTCGAATCGAAATTTCAACTAACGGGGAAAAATGAAACCGACCCCTAATTAACCAAATTTTAGCGACGTTTAGCGACGTCCAATAAAAAATGTCGCTAAATTAAATATTTGCGACGTAAAGGACGTCGCTAAACACGTTGCTAAATATTTTGAGTTTAAATGTCGCTATATACGTCGCTAAACGTCGCTAAATTAGACATATTAGCGACGTTTAGCGACCTTAATTGAACTTATAGCGACTTATCTTTTAAAATCGTATTAAAAGTCGCTAAATGTCGCCATTTAGCGACGTCTAGCGACGTGTTTATAATGAGTCGCTAATTTATATATTATTAGCGACGTTTCTTTTGACGTCGCTAAAATACGTCGCTAATCCCGCTTTTTCTAGTAGTGTGCGCCTGGCACTAAATCTATAGAGAACTTCACATCTCTATCCGGCGGTAACCCCGACAATTCCTCTGGAAAGACATCCAAGAACTCCATAATCAACAGATGTGGTGGCTCCTGCTCCTCGACCAAAGCTCCACAGAAATCGCCCTTGTGCTGCTCTGCACCTCGAACGAACTCGAACTCTGGCTCTCCTGGCGTCTGAAATAAAACTCTGCCTCTATGACAATCGATACTGGCGTGATGTCTAGTCAACCAATCCATCCCGAGTACTATATCGTAACTCGAAAGTGGCATTACAAGTAAATATATGCTCAGCTCATGGCCTCCCAAATAAACTCTCTGGTTCTTACAAACATCACTGACCAGGATGATGCCACCCCCGGTCATGATATTGCAAGTTCTCGCCAACAGTTCAGACTCAAGATGATGCCTCAAAGCAAAAGATACAGATACAAAGCTATGAGAAGCACCAGAATCAAATAAGGTATGAGCTGGAAAAGAATCAAGTAAGACTGAACCTGCTATAACGTCTCTGACTGGCTCTGTCTCCTCCACGAACAGGGCAAAAGCTCGCCCCTGATGTGCACCTCTCTGCTGGTGCCGGTGCTGCACGAAATTTTGCTGTTGGGGCTGCAAAGAAGGTCCTCTCTGCTGTCCCGTCGGGTGTATCGCGGGTATCCTCTGGATTGGGGCTACATCATGAGCTGTACGAGCTAATGTCTTGGCACAATCCCTCAACTGGTGGTCTGACGAATCATAAAACAAATACTGACCAAGCCACTTCCTGCAAACATCCTATCCATGCCCTGCCTTCTTACAGAAGGGGCAAGCACGAGATGGCTAGGCTGGTCTCTGCATCAGATACGTCTGCTGTACAAGTGCTCTGATAGGCGCATGGGACTGCTGCCTCTATTGTTGGAAATAGGGCTTCTTGGCTGGACCTGCGCTGCTGCTGCCACCAAAAATATCTCGGTCTCTCTTGGGCCTCCAACACAGGTCTCTCTCGACCTTGCGAGCCTCCCTCAAGATATCTGTATACGTCTCATGGCTCAAAGAAATGAGAGCCTTCACTTCCCAATTTAGACCCTCTCTGAATCTACTCGCCATGTTCTCAGGGTCTCTCACCATGTAGTCTGCATATCTGCTCAACCTGCCAAACTCAGCGGCATACTCCTCCACCGACATGTTCTTCTGGTGAAGGTTCTGGAACTATCGCTCCAAATTAAGTCTCTCGGTAGGCAAAAAAAACTTTCTTCTGAACAAGTCCCTGAACTCACCCCATGTCAATCATGGATCGTCGATCTGTGGCTCATTCCAGAACCAAGTACTGGCGATATCCATCATCTGTAGTCCCGCTGCTTCCACCATCAGGTCCTCTGCAAGGCGGGATAAGCGCATGACGTGCTCCATGCTCTCCAACCAGTCATCTGCATATATGATGCCCTCTGTTCCCTTGAAAAGCTGGGGATCCAACTTCTTGAAGCCTTGTATAGTACCGGGCCTAGGCTGTACCTCTCGTGGCTATGGTGGCAATGTCCTCTCTACTGCGATGATGGCCACCTGGTGAGCATTCTCAATGCCCTGTCTCATCACCTCAGTCTGCCGGTGCTGTGCCTCAGCCTGGGCCCTCTTGTCCTCTATCATTTACTGGAAAAGTGTGAACAGCTGCGTAGCATCAGCTAGTACTGGCGGTGGTGGCGGTGGTGGCGGTGGAAGTTCCTCGGAAACAACTAGAGCTACCCTCCGAACTGGGGGAGGAGCAACCCCAAAGGCGACTTCTGAGACTCCCACCTGAATCGATGAGGCGACCCTCTCAACTGGAGAAGAAGCAGTAGCAGCTGCTACCCTCTTTGCAGCAGGCCGAAAAGTATCTGAGGAAGCTACCGTTGCTCCCGAGCGATAGAATCTGATCTTCGGAGGCATCCTGAAGACAGATTGAAATATGGAATCGATATTGAATATAATACGATATCATCAAAAAAGGACAGAACTTTATTCAAAATGAAAGACAATATTCAATAGATAAGGATTTGTAAAACAAATATTGGAATATTTCCTAATTATGATTGAGTAACTCTCAGCCTAAATCCTATTTTTCCTAAAGTAGGCTCGTAGCAATACTCTAGACGTGTCACGACCCGCACCCAAAAAATCGGACATAAGTCATGGGTACGTCCAGCCTACGTCGCAGAATCGGCGGTAGAACGCTGTAAAGGTTCGTTCTAGGTCATAATCTATATCTCACAAAACCTGTCAATATTCTCTCCAAAAGGAGGGCAACCACGCAATATATATATGAATACTCAATCACAATAACTAGGGGAAGGGTAAAAGCACGATAAGATATCATAATGAAACAAAGAACGAAAAGCAAGCACAATATCCAAATATACAGTCCAAGTCTACAATATCTCACAGCAGCAAAATAATAAGTACAATCATCCAAAATAATCAACTGGAAACAACCCAGGAAACCTACCTAGCTAACTAGGGCGCTAACGGCGTCTCATCGACGGGCTCCTCCTCAGTCTCGGGGTCACAACACTCCTCGACACCCGGCCCATAGAATGTCGGGCAGAAATCCTCAGGATCCTCTGGACAAAATATGCCCAGTCAGGACTGGAGCGAAATACATAACTCTGAAAGCAACTCCAAATACATGGTAAGGTGTATATGACTAGCAATAGAAAAGTATACAAGATGCACAAGAAAATAAATACATGATGGAGCAGATAAAGTAGCTACAATATAAACTGGAGAATAATACAAATAGAGAAGTAACTGCATGTGAGAAAACAGGAATACTAGCTAAGTGCCTTGAGCACAAGTTCATTATGTGATCGACTTAGGTTGCACATAAAGAAACTACGATAACTCCGTTATGCGTGAGTTGCATAACCGACATACACATGAATACTGTTTGGCTTTGATCACATAACCAACTCCTACTCCCTTCTCCCACTAATACTCTTAGATCTAACCACGACACGCTACGTACATAATAATAGCTCGTGCACATGAAGGCGAGAGCACAAGAAGCACATGATAGCACATGAGAATCAATACCCGAAGCACATGATAAAATACACGTGATAGAGTACCCGCTGAACACGGTAAGGGGGATACCATCTCATGACGGGATCCACTAGTACTAGCTCGTGTAACAATGTGTCAGAATCAAGTTTTACAGTTCTAAAATAGGTGATATAAACGCTATCATGAAATGGAAACGATCAGAGGTAGGTACTCGCCTGATATCTTGAGCAACTGATGAGGATCGAGATCCGGACCGGCGTCACAAGAATCTACTGCGAAAAGCAAGATTAAACAGGGTTCTATGGATTTAAATTGATATAAAATAACTAAAAACAGGCTTCTAGGGTTATTCTAGGTCGAACGGGTCAAACCGGTGAAATTCGGGGCAAAAAGTCAACCCGGGGTCCAAAAAGTCAACTCTAGGTCAAAACTAGGTCAAATATTGACTTTTATGATCAACGAGGGCAATTATGGTCAACACTAGGTCAAACTAGGGTGCCCCTAAAATTCTAGGTCAAAACTAGCTCATTAAGCTAGTAAACCAACAAACTCGCCTCCTCGAGATACCGGGATACCCTCGGTATCCGATAGCTCGACCTAGGCTACGCACCCCGCCTAAACCCGCTAAAAGCTATGCTAGCACGCGTAAATATATACACATATACATATAAAAATAACTCTAAACCTATTCCTAGGCAATTGCTCAAAAACCCCGCTCAAAACTCAATACCTTGGGTATCTCAAGGTATTGAGATACCTTGATATCTCAAGGTATTGAGATATCCTCCAATACCCCTCTAACTACCCCTCTAGTTAGCTATTTAAACATATAGACACCTAGGTATATATATCTAGGCTAATATATATATACAAACACACACATATATATATATACCTACATATCTATATGCTATATACCTAGATATCTATATATATACATCACACATACATATATACCCATACACACTCTCATATATGTATATCTATATCTAGTATATATACATCTATCTAGCTATATGTATATATATCTATACATATAG